>CM045890.1:8650056-8902556 GCA_025169545.1 Anguilla japonica | reverse complement strand
ATATAATCAAGGGTTATTTATTTATTTATTTATTTATTTATTTATTTATTTTTAATTTAAACTTGGTGCACTGGCTGCGGTCCTTGCTCCAAGCTGCTTGTTGCAGTTGGTATTGGCCAGGACAGGTTAGGCACCTGAGGGCGTACATGATGTCTGTTTGGCACACTCCACCAGAGAGTTCCTGCAAGACTCGTTTTGATGTGGAAAGCAGAGCTCTGCTCAGTATTCTACATGCACTGCGGGGACGGGGGCAGTGCAGGCTTCTCACGGGCACATTATTCTGTGTGATGTCCTGTCTGAGCATCCGTTTGCAGTCTCCTGTGCCGCACTTTTACCCTACAGAACTGTAAAAAGAACTTTTTCCTGAAAGACCATTGAGTTGGGGGAAGTTTTAGTTTTGCCTGGTTTAAAAAAAACAAAACAAAAAAAAACAAAAAAAAAAAGTTTTAAATTAAAAATTTTTTTTTTTTTTTCAGTTTACCATTGAATATTAATGTGTGCTATCTGCTGGCATCAATAACAGAATATCCAGAGGAAGATAGTTTGATTTTGATTGATAGATGAAGCACTCATTGTGGTTCTCCTCTTTGGTGAACTCCTTCAGTGCTGACTGGCTAAGAGGACACACCATCGTTGACCTTGAACAGTCAGTTCAAAGCCTCGCTCAAAATCGTTAGATGCGTGATTCAGTAGCAGGGCACCCTGTAGCGCTGACTGGTACAGTATAACATTAGTCATTTTTCCTCCTGCCCTCAGCAACGGGCTTCTTCGCTGCAATGCCGAGAGGAGTGCAGAAAGAAGAAGAAGAAGAAAAAAAAACCTTGCATGCGTCAACACAAAATACCAGTTCAGGGCATGTCCTTTACATCTTTGTTAAACTATAAACTATACAATATTCAGATATTCTCCCTCCTCTTAACATGTAAAATAACAATATCATGTACTGTATGATTTTCTTCTCTGGTCTGTTAATCTGGATTTGATACCAGATTCCCTGTTAATTGCAATAAAAAAAATAAAAAAAAATAAAATTTTTAATGTGCCCTTCCATAGGAGGAAAACCTTAATCGAACCTCTTGTGGAATGTGGTAGAACGCCACTTTCATATTTAGTACGTCACTACACACCCATTGTTCAGTTACTTAGTATCACCCATCCATGCCAGTAAATCAGCCTTACCTGTGACATAATATTGCCTAGTTTGTTTAGTGGGGCTAATGTTGTTTTCATATTTCACATTTCATTCTCTTCATTCCACAGCTGTGTGGACACATACAAACTACTCAGGTGAAGGGGCCCTGCCTAAAAGGTAAAATTAGCATCACCCCCCCCCAGGGATTCAAACTCGCTACCTTCTGGGTGGAAACGTCAGTCCATTTACCATCATCCTACAACAGGCAGTGGCACTTCCCTCTGGCCAGCCCTGCCAAAACACCTTTTTTGTCTCATGTTCATGCATGTGCGCGGACGTGCGTTTGTTAACCCGCAACATTGGAAGAGAGCTACAAATTGAATTTGACTCCACCTAACCCTCTTCTCCCGCCTCTGCGCTACTGTGAGCAGCTCAGATGCATGCAGTTCTTAGATAACTAGCCTTAGACGCTATCCAGCCTGTAGGTAATCCGAGCACTGGGTACAGTTTAGCTTGGAAAAATGGCGAGCGTTGTTGGGTGAAACGGCCTGTTTGCATCATTATGTTATGTTGTGTTCTTTATGCCTTCTGGTCACAAACTGAAATATTTCTGCCAAAGATCACTGAAGTCATGTCATCTCAAACTTTAGTTTAATAATAAAAAAATAAAAAAAAATTCTCAAAGGGGAAATTCATCAAAATAAAAGGGGAAAGAATTATTGTATCATAACCATGGTCTTACAGTACATGCACTAATGTCCTATGAGAGACAGCAAACAGAGTAACTAATGAATAGCACAAGTGGAAAGTATGTTATTGTTAGTTTAAAATGGCAGTATAATTTGTATTAGGTTAGAACCTTATTTTGCTCCAGGATATTCTTTCGATAGCTAACACAAAAAAAATGAAAAAAAGACTGAAGGCAAATGATCCACTAGTTCAGATGCCAGATCACATTTCTAACCGTTAAATTCAAAAAACGCTTACAGCAGAGTGGATTAAACGGCAGAACCCGTGACCTGTGCCTACAAGTCTAAAGCTATTAAGTAAAACCAAGTTTGATGTTTTTGGATGTTACAACCACAAGGTTATAAAAAATATTTCTAATCATCATGCCCTAAAAACCCTGTATTTATTATGCACTTGCAGGACACTGTTGTTTGTACGTGTTTGGGCAGTTAGTCTTAATTAAGTTGAAAATTCTGGCCAAATATTCAAGAAGCAAAAAAAAAACAAAACAAAAAAACACTCCATTAGAGAAGGCTCTGAATTTTAATTTTTTTTTTTTTCAGAGAATAGACACTGGGGGGGGGGGGGGGGGGGGGCAATAAGGATAAGGTGAGCAGGGGGGCAAGGAAAACCTGTCCCTCCAGATCCGGCTCCCACCGTTATGACCCCTGACCTTTTATACTTCACAAGTCAGACACCTCTAAAACTAAGAATATTCAACAAGAGAAAGGCGGCACATTCAGTGCGTTTACATGCACAGTTGAAATCGATCTATATTAAAAGCTCGATTTGGCCAAAGATGAGATTTAATTGGATTATTGTCGCTGTCCCAATATACATGATTCGGAAAGAATCGATTTATTGACCGAGGTGTGCCTGATGAAGGCTTCTTATAAATCCTGCTTCCTCCAATTTTGTCGCAACTTTTTTGAATAGTTCGCCATTCCGTGTTTTTCTTCCATCCATATATTTTAGGATATTTAACTCCTTTAGTTGTGATAACATGAAGTTGGCCTCCTTGTCTGTCCAGAAATGTGTTTTTTTGGCCATGATACTAGGGAGGGCAAAATGAAACTTTAGAATGTCACCAGTAGTGCATGCGCCTGAGCTGGACAATGCATTTCTCATAGAAAAGGTTGTTTGTCGCCTTTTTTTTTTTTTAGTTCATTACAGTGGTGATAGAAGGGACAATTAAGTGGTAATGTGCTCTTAGCCTTTATTGATCGCCGTACAAGGTTAATGTGAAGTAGCTAGCACAATCGGACTGCACTAACCCATAAAAATGTACTTTGAATGGTACTTGCTCAATCGAATGGTAAATGTGAAAAACATTCGGTTATAGTCAGCGGAACCGAAATTTTCTGCCACACCCTTAATAAACGGCAAAATTCCCAGTAAAAGATTGAATTAAGTCTTTTAAAGTTATATATTTTCTGAAACCTTATCGATTCCACTTGGCCACAGTGAGCGTATAGTTGCTATGTAAATTACGGAACGTGCGCAGAAGGCCTAAGCCAATTTTTGGCCTACTGAAGTGTATGTATGCTGTAGTAAATCGACCCCCAACCGCATTATCTAGGTATGTTAGTCCGCCTCTCAGTCGGACTACAACGTTTACATAATTTTTAACCAGTTTTAGCCGGACTTAAACAATAAAGCAACCTTTTCAAGCATCATGTAAACCCACTGATTGACACATTTAAGCATGTTCATGGTCAACTCCAATTATTCAGTCGTAACACATATCACCTTTAGGTTCTCATAAGTGGGGTTTAAATCCAACGGTTTTTATGCAAGTTCTGAATGTGAAATAAAACCTGAGTGAAAATACCTGAAATAAAAAATAAAAAATAAGCTGAAATATCACAAAGGTTTTTACACTTGGCTGAGGTGGAAACGTTGGTGTATCAATAGAGAAGATGTGATAAAGGGTGATGAAAAAGATTTTTCAAATAAATGACTTGACAGGGACCTACAGTAAGTCACATGCTTCTGCTCCAGAAATGCAAAAAAAAAAAAATATGTCTGATAGATACATAATCATTCTAAAATATCCACCAAAAGCTAATGTGTGAAATGTTTGTACACAGTCTCTCAGAATTGATTGGTGTGTCAGTGTTACCAGAATTACATGATCCTTGCACTCTTCTGAATGTTTAGTAGTTGATGGAAACACACACAGATTCTAATTTTATCAACTTTTCAACTTTTCAGAAATAAACATTTGGATATAAACTATTAGCATTGGCTATTGACTAGAACATAGTTTCACAGCAGGTCAACAAAAGTTCTAATTCAAAAGTTCTTGTTACAGATGTGTTGGAAAGCATGATGGTGCATCTGAATCGGAAAATTTATACACCCGGATTTCAATTACTGTATGTCCTTATTCAACACATTCATTTTTCCGTATTTCATATTAATAGTTATGAAAGATTCATCTTTAAAAACTTTGCATGAGGTCCAGCCAAAAAGAACCAAAAGATGAGGAGCACAGGACCAGCCACGCAATGGGTTGTCGGACCCTGGTACCACCTCCTAAACTTCCCAAGCAAAGAAAAAGAATGCGAATGACAAACAAAGCTAGGCAACCAAGACTGCAAGACCTCCTGCCATGAAAATAAAGAAAGGTCAAACTGTGACCTCCTGGGCAGGTATATATAGGCTTTCACCTGCACAGCTATGGCAAATTTACCAATCAGGCACACCTGCAACAGGTGAGGGAGCTCCGCACACCAATCACTCAAGTTAACGTTACTGGTTGGATGCACTATGAACCGATTAAATTCATAAATACTATTTAATTCATTAATTTAATTAATTGACATGCATTCATAGTGCACCCAACCCAACTGCTCAGCCCTGTTCCTGGAGATCTATCCTCATGTAAGTTTTCATTTCAAACCTAATGTGGCACACCTGATTCAACTTATTAGGAACTCAGTGAGATCTGGAGCTGTTGAATGGGATGTACTTAGGGTTGGAGTGAAAATCCTGGTAGATCTCCAGGAACAGGATTGGTCAACCCATAGGGTTGGATGCACTATGACTAAATTAAATAATTTTCGTTTCAACCCTGAATTGGAACACCTGATTCTAATTAGCAGCTTGATGGGATCTCTAGCTGTTAAATGCGGTGTGCCTGAAAACCTACAGGATGGTAGATCTCCAGGAACAGGATTGGGCAGCCCTGCTCTAACTGTTAAATGAGGTTTGCTTTGTTAGGTTCGGAGTGAAAACCTACAGGACGGTAGATCTCCAGGAACAGGGTTTTGGCAGCCCTGGAATAAATGAACGGCAGGCTCATAAAAATGTGCATTTCGGGAGCCTGATCCATCCCACTCAATGATTTACCTTTGTTTCTGTGTCCCGAGTGCCCCTATCACTAAAGCAAAGTTTCATGTTACATCATGCGTATCCTAAAGGCAAATTTATTCCGGCCACAGCAGGAACACGTCAAGTATTGAATCAAATGGAAAACATTAAAAAGGTGGTTCACACTGTAAAAAAATAAATAAATAAATAAAATAAAAGTAAGAATAATAAATAAAGAGCTACTCCTAAGTGGCTCAATTTCACTTTCAAGCTTGTGGCTGTTATCTGTTTTACTCTATTTTATTAAAATGACTGATGCACATGGAGGGAATGGGTATTGATCATGTGCAAGATATTGTGAGCGTTTATAAAAGGTGTCGGGAGTCATCAGCATTCCGATTCTGCTCTTTGGCGGTGGTTTGCTTTAGTGTTGGGAAGGGCATTTAACAAGGAGACCTAGCGCACAGTCTTGGACCCAAGTGCAATCGATCAAGCCCACATCATCCGTCCACTCATAAAAAAAACCATTCGTAAAAACAAAAACAAACAAAGCGTTCGAGAAACTTATTCCTAGTGGTGCGCATTTGCATGCAACACCTGGGTTCAACAGTTCATTGCGAATTTAATTAAAGCCCATAATGGACCATTTCTGCGAAAACATCTGTTGGTTATGTTTCTGTAACAGATTTTGCACGCCTGGTTGTTAAATTGCATTTTTTGAAGCCTCTTCTTCGCCGCGGGACTTGCTGGGGTAGAAAAGAGGCTCGTATGGCATGGTGGCAAACGGTTTGGCGCAGAATGATAATGATTCATTAATTATTCAGAGGCAGTATAATACACACGATGCAGACATCAACGCTGCCTGAAAAGGCTTTCTCAAGCCAAGCTTCCCTGAAGCCCAGAACGGCTGCATGAAGATGATGCACTCCCAGCAGGTCCCCCCCCCCGCAAAAAAAAATACACATTAACATATCTGACTGGGGTAATGTGCCATGATCCCATCTTATTATCATATTATTCCTTTATACAAACTGCCCTCTGGGTTATTGACTGTTCAGCCAAGCAGCTCAAGACAATTAGTTGGAAGGGTGTAAGACGGTTATGTCTCAAGTTGCGTTTGATGGCTTTGACATTCCTTGAATGTCATTTGATGAAAAGTTTTAGATGGAGTTTTAAGCATTCTACAGTAATCGGCAGTGTTGGCATGAGTTGGCATCTACAGGTTTCTTAAGAACATGACCAATCACTGTGCTTCCAAATGAGTATTTTCATTAAAAATAAAAAAATAAAATAAAGTTATTAAATAGATTGTGGAAACTGTCATTCAAAACCGTAGGCTATGCAGTGAGCCGCACCTTGCATCAGTACAATTATAGGTTAGCTCCAGGTACAAGTGTAAAGTACAGCAACAGTATATCAGGACTCACACACCAAGTAAAAAGGGTTGTTTTCCCAAAGTCCTGCCCCATTATAGTAGGGTCTTTTTCATCACTTAGTCTTGAACTAACTCTGTAGAGATCCTCTGCAGCCTCTTGTTGAAGATCTGCCATCTTGTTTTAAGGATATTGGAGACTTCATTACACCTGCCACGCCCCACTGAGGGACAAGACCACTGGACACAGGAAGATGTAATAACTGAACTATGTATTTTCTTTATATCCTCTTTTTTATTTTTGTTACCAGATACAGAGAGAGAGAGAGAGAGAGAGAGAGAGAGAGAGAGAGAGCAAATAAATGACGAAACTGCATCATTCCCCCCCTTCACAGGAGTCTGGTCATTTGTGGCAACAAAGACGAAATTAGTCGAGTCTGTTACCATGGAGAAGAGGACCATCCACTCAGGCGCAGTAAGGCTGTACAGCAAGAACCAATTTAGCCCCATGGGAGAACGGTTCACAACAATATCTTGTGTGCTGATTTCAGCCAGCCTGTGTTCGCTTTTTAAGAGCTACGGTGTGCCTTTTCTCCCCCGCCAGAATCCGTATGAACCAAGCATGCCAAGCTCAATAGCACACGTGTCCCTAGAACATTCTTAGGGGCTTGTTTGTCAACCACCAGGTACATATGATTAGCCCTTTATGCTTCTGTTGGTCGACACGATTGCAGATTTGAATATCCAAAATACGAATGAACGGGAGTTCTAGAAGGACACAGATTAGGACAGGGAAAGGGTAAAGTCTAGATTAAATTATAAATTTCCTTCTGCAGATGATAGTTTTTACACGTTCTATATCATAGCACGGCTTTGTGTTATCTCTGTTTCTGGTTCCTGAACTTTGACTGGTGAATTATTGCAAGGTTTTTTTTTTTTTCTCTACACAATCAATTTGGAAAGTAAACTGATTGTTTAACTGAACACCGTGGTTATGGAGGAATTGAATCATGAGTTAAAGTTAAAGACAAATGTTCATTCAATCAAGGCCAATATAAAGTCATTTACTAGGGCATTAGGCCTTTTTAATATCAAATACATGATAGGAAAATGCACCCACACAGTTACATTACTACTAGAACCCTCCCCTTTTTAGAACATTTCTTATTTTTGTTTATGTGCACTGACATGATGGCGTTTGTGTTAGCAGCTTTTCAATTCAATACAAATTTGGTGAAATGAGGTGAACCTTCAACAAGTTGTCAGTAATGCTCTGATTTTAAAAAGTGGTGCTTCTGCGCTTGTTTTGCCAATTACAAAGTCAATTTGTTGGCTCCCTTGCCAAGATGGGAAGATTTAAAACAAGCACTCGTTTGCCAAGGTGCATATTTTTTGCACCTAGGGAAAATACGGATGAAACCATCTCCCTGAAACCGAAATATTTATCTCACTAAAGGCATCTAAGTCCCCCCTGAGCTTAAGAGCATTTATATATGTGTGCTTTCTGTCTCTGGAAAAAGTCAATACACATTTGAAAATGAAGCCCAGGAAAAAAATTTAATTGGATGGACCGAGAACGTACTAAATCAATTGGTTATTTCAGGGCTGATTCATAAGTGAACCCAAGTCATTGGTTTGTCTATATGTGAATCTACTGCTCCTTATACCGTTGGTTACACAGAACAGTTACGCAGTTCTGGACAGCATTGCACTCTTCAGTATGTGATGAGTTTTTCTACCACAATATTCTTTTTTTTTTCCAAACAAAATAATAGTAGTAGAGATAAACAAACGTAGCAAATTGTAAGACTTTTCACAGAAACCAAACAATGTCAACATCGGCTCCAACTTCAAAAAAGGTGAAGGACTGATAATAAACAGGTCATCAAACCAATCATTTGGCTCTATTGAAACTGCACACCAGAAATGTAAGAATAATAAAAAATAAAAACAAAAAAAAAGCCATTTTTCTCAAAGAATGCCAGTTGTGGTCACACTATGAGCAAGAGAGGTAAGGTGCAGGCATGCACATCACTGGTAGATAAACAGCAGGTCGCTTTAATTCTATATACTGACAGATCAGTTATATGCACTGTGGAAGACACATCGAGGACCAGCGCTGGAGAGTTCAGGATTAGCTTTGTGTTTAAAGTTTCCAAGATTTTTTGTGGAAAAAAACAAAACAAAAAAAACAAAACAAAAAACAAAACAAAACAAAAAAAACCTTAAAATGGCAGCTGGCTTTCAATGTCAAATGTCATATTGTGAAATCTGTTATAATTCAATCAGTCTAGTCGAATCAGCTTGACTGACAATCCCAACAAGCTGAAAATTATGTTAATTGCTGCAAAAATAATACAATTTAAACAACAAAACAGCAGGGCCCCATATGTGCAGCAGAGAAATTGTCACACCACTGGAAAACAAGAGGGGTCTCCTCCTTAAAGCTGCAGGGGTGGTTGCAGATGCATTACATTACATTACATTTATTTGGCAGACGCTTTTATCCAAAGCGACGTACAAAAAGTGCATTTCATGGTCATAGACAACTGCTAAACACAGGTTCAGTAAGGTACAATACTTATTTTGTACAGCTATTTCTAGCCAAGAACACAGTTTAGTTCACACAGTGGACACTATTCAGACCTAACCTCTGCAAAGCCAACTAGGCAGAAGAATAAGCTACAGATGCCCTGATGATGAAGAAAAAAATCAGTGATTAGACATGCCGTTTTGTTGACATCAATTTTATTCACACACTTAAAATAGCAAATCAGATAATATCTGTGAACTAATCTGTGGACAGAAATAATCTAGAGATGGTTTTTAATAATTAACATTTCTTAAAAATCACGGTGTAACAATCTCACAGTGACAAGCGCCATTTTGAATCACACGAAAAGGAAGCGCCTGAGGGGCAGTGAATGACAAATGGCTCATTGTAAATAAGCCCTTTGTGAAATATGTTTAAAATATGCTTTTTTATTTATTTATTTTTATTTTTTTAACCTTTACAGATTGACATCACGGTGATTATAATCAGCTTGGGCCTTCAGATCTCACACGAAATGTTCTGATGCAATTTCTGTTCCTTTTGAAAAATAAATAAATAAAATCCACCATCATCACTCAACAGGTGCCCATACTCCTTCCTTGTTCTTAACAACTATGAATTCATACAGCAAAATACATGCAGAGAGAGAGAGAGAGAGAGGACCAACAGCCTCACTCACAGCTCAATATGTTTCAGCCAGCCGAATCAGATAATATTTGATAGCTAATAAATGTTACGGTATTGTTATTTATTTGTTGTTTATGCTGTTATTGTTGTCCCTGTTTTTTTTGTTCTATTGGTACTATGATTGATTGTTGTTATCACTACACTTTGGCAACATGTACTTTGAAATATGTCATGCCAATAAAGCATTTGAACTGAATTGAAATTGAGAGAGAGAGAGATGAATACTCTACTGAGAGCCATATACAACGGTTTTCTGAAGGCAGATTCTGTATCACCACTGACATGTCCTAGAAATTACTTTTTGGCATGACTTTTGAGTGTTGATGCAAAGCTGGTGTTTTCCAAACCACTCCATCCATCCATACACTCATTACAGTATCTAACCAGTCAGGGTCATGGGGTGTACTGGAGCCTATCCCAGCATGCATTGGGTGAGGCAGGAATACACTTTGGACAGATCGCAGGTCTGCTTCAAGGTTTGACGTGGTGTGCGTTCAGAGATGCTCTTCTGCATACCTCGGTTGTAAAGAGTGGTTATTTGAGTTACTGTTGCCTTTCTATCAGCTTGAACCAGTCTGGCCATTCTCCTCTGACCTCTGCCATCAACAAGGCATTTTCGCCCAGAGAACTGCCGCTCACTGGATATTTTCCAGTATGGTTGTGCGTGAAAATCCCAGTAGATCAGCAGTTTCTGAAATACTCAAACCAGCCCGTCTGGCACCAACAACCATGCCACGTTCAAAGTCACTTCAATCACCTTTCTTCACCATTCTGATGCTTGGTTTGAACTTGCAGATCGTCTTGACCATGTCTACATGCCCAAAAGCATTGAGTTGCTGCCACGTGATTGGCTGATTAGATATTTGCGTTAACGGGTACGGTTTGCAGTTGAACAGGTGTACCTAATGAAGTGGCCGGTGAGTGTATATATATATATATATATATATATATATATATATATATATATATATATATATATATATATATTCAGTAGTAATCCAGTAAGGTGTTAAGGACCTGGTCTCCATCTCGAATGGTGTCGATTTTCCTCGGTCTCTTTCTTGACTCAGATGCGAATGATGGCATCTCGGCCTGGAATCGTACTCGCCTGTGCCCGTCTTAACTAAAGCCCTGACTGTGTATCATACACACGATATGATATACAGTAAAAGAGAACTGTTGCTTTTTTTTTTTTTGCAGCTGTGTAGTCTGATGGGAAAGGTCGGAGGTGAACTCAGCAGCTCTTTTGCTGTTGGGTGGGGGGGGGGGGGGGGGGGGGGGGGTGTGGGGGAGGACACTGTGATGTGATTGATTTCTACAGCTCCTGACATGTCTCTCCTGTCTGCATGAGGTGGTGAGAACATTGAGGAGATGAGAAGGATCAGGGATGCCTTTGATGACTGAGAGGGAAGCATATTCTCTTTGCTCTCTTGAGAAAGTAAACATGGGAAGGATTCCAGGGGCTTGAGATGACCCACACCGCACTAGCCTGGACCTTCTTCCCAGCATTTTTTTTTGGTGGGAGGAGATTCAATCCATCAAGAGAATGCTGGGAGAATCGATCCATCAAGGGAATGCGCTCGACCGGATATGAACTGTATAGGAGTTAACAGGTTGTCTACAGACCTGAAGCTTACCGAGGCAGACATGAGAAGCACAGCATCAAACTTCTAACCAACAATTAAGGCCTGAAGTAAAGTTCTTCTAGGGGCATTCGTTTCACCATTTTCTCACACTGCATAGCTTTTTCCTACCGTTCATCATCATGCTCTTCACAGCTCCTGCTTACAGTAAGTCCCCCGCTTATGGCCTGGTTTAGTTGGCTGAGCTGTTCAAAGGAGGGGTTCATGTTAGCGTACTTAGCCTGCACTGCCCTCCACTTCTACGCAAGTTTAAATGAGAGAGAAAAGGCAAGCACTGATTTAAGCAATCCTGGAAGGTCTTTTGAAAGACTGTGTTTCAAAGCAAATGCTCCAACATACATATGTTTGTGTGTTTGACTGCTGGGCCTGGCTCATCTTCAGTAGGAGCTACTGCAGGGGTAACCTGTGGAAACCCTATCCAAGTTCATAAACATACCATGCAGCCCACAACGTGAGTTCAGTAGTATTCTCTGTATACCAGTCATACTGGTATAATTAAGATCATTACTGTAGGTTCTTAGCCTGCCCTCATAAAGGTTTCTCACCTGGAAGCATATCAAAGGTGCGTTTACCTTCAGGGATTTTCAAATCACCTGAACCAGTAACAGATTTGACACTACCAATTTCAGCACAGAAAAACGTTTTGCTTTAATAGTGTATATTCGTGTGAATCAGATCATTTATACCTGCGTTCATTTCTTAAATTATCTTAAAAACCTATCTACCATAGTATGTGATTGAATAATAACACTACCTAAATATTGGCGACAAATATTACCATATGCAATGACAAATCTAATATTTATTAAATGATTTATTGCATATAGATATTACTTTATGGGAATCACTGGCCCATGATTTACATAATGCTTCTATCCCGTTGAAATGGTAATGACAGGGATTGATTAAATAATATTGAAAGAAATATTTCAGCAAAATGATATATTACCACCATCAGACACATTTATGAAATCTGTATTAACTATATGCATAGATGCAGTCCCAGGTCTGAATGGAAGTCCCATCATTTTTCTCTTCTTACAATCTGATGATGATTTTTTTTATTTCCCCCCCCCCCCCCCCCCATTGAAATAAAAACCATAGAATATAAGACTATAAGAAGATAAGTCACAATGTTCTTGTAGCTCTTATCTGGGAAACGTGTGATGGATGAGCCGTGCGGCAGTTGGCGTCTCAGAAGCAGCGCCTTCGTCTGGCACTAAACAACTCTCTTAGCGTTGACCCAGTTCTCGTTTCTTTTTTCAATAACTTGTAAAATATTATCATTACGCGCATCAGCATCACCGGCATAAATCATCGCGGTCGGAGCCCGCGGCGATTGCAGACGCCCGGGCCCCGCCGCGTGATTTAGTACGCAGCCTCGCCTGGGATTCGTCTCTTTTAAATATAGTTTAGAAAACAAAATACAGATGACCCACATATAAATGCCAGGGGGCTACCAGAGTGCCGCTGCCTATAATTGATACGCGGAGAGCGCGATTGTTTAGTATTAGAGCCGCCGGCCGAGAGGCCTTGAAGTGGCGCAGCCGTTAAAGATCTGGGGCTCACCAGTCAGTGAGGTTACGTGTTCGGTTTTTTTCCAGGGATGCGCGCGGTTCCCCCTCAGCAAGATACCTGACCTGATTATGCTGGAAGCAACATCCAGAATATGCATAATACGGCAGATGTAGGCCGCGGTTGCTTTTTTTTAATATGGGTCTGTAACAAGGGAATATCTGCCCGGAATAGTATGGCGTGATGTGAATGGAACTGATTTCGACTAAATGCTAACAAAATGGCTCAGACACTGTACAAAGTAAATCTATACAGTGTCTTATATATGACAATGAAACATTTCAACAAATCAGTGATGAATAGTTGGCTGCAACTAGCTTACTTACTTACTAACTTATAAATCTCCCAGCAGGTATAGCAGTAGACATCATTGAATGAAATAAGCTCTGCGGGTTATTGTCTGGAACAAAAAAAATAAATAAAAAAATTTAATAAATAAAAAAATACTGCTATTAATAATACACACAATTACAGTCAAATTGTAACTGTGTTAAAATTCAACATGGGAAATTTACATGGAAGGCAGGGAGAGAGGAAGTTATTTCTTATTTGTTGTTTCATTATTTATTTATTTATTTATTTATTTATTTATTTATTTTATTTTTTTATAGCGAGGAAATGGCACAATCGGTGTACTTACCATCGATCTTCCTGCAGATGAACTGAGTCGACCGGCTGGGGGCCAGCATCACCCTCGAGGAAAAGCCACACTTTTGCGTTCAGAGTAGGTGTGGATATCGATCTTACCACAGTCCGGGGGGGACGGAGGGTACGGGGGGGGGGGGGGGGGGAGGGGGAGGGGGAGGGGGAGGGGGGATGGGGGGAGGGAGGGGGGCAGCTGAGCACTCACAGTTTCAGACCTCTCTATCAACAGACCTGGGATACATTTTAACCAATCGGAAGAAGACCCCATGGCGAGGAGCTCTCGAGGTGACAATACGTTCCCCTCATTATGCTGTAGGTCAACGGGTGATGCTTCGGTGTCATGGACCACTTTTCTGACCAATCACATGCACCCACAGTGAAGCTGTGCATTTTGAATGGGGTTTCCTTGTTCCCCCCATTATACAGGGAGACATTCTTCACTCTCAATATTTGGCATGTATTTTCTACACAGTAAAACGTTCAGTATTTTATCTACTCTTACACAGTACATATTGTCCCCATTGGATCCATGTGTTTTCTTCTAGAGTTCAATTAGCACAATACAATTTGCTGTGTATGTACTTTTTTATCAACAATTTACATAACACTACCATCCATCCAGAAGTATTTTGATTTGTACAAAACTAAAGTATAAACTAAAGCAGGTAATTTAAAAATTCCCCACACTTATTTCTCCTCTGTGGACATTATTCACGAGTATTTGAGGAGACACCCTTCTGCCCCACATGAGATTCTCCAGATTCTTTTCGCACAGGATATAGGTCCCTGTCGTTTTAAATTGGATAAGCTTGTTATGTTCCAAAGTTCAAACAAAGTGTACGGGAGAGAAAGTACTTAAAATTGCTCAGTGGGAGGCATCTTTTTGGAAAATGTCATAGTTATTTATTTTATTTTATTTTTAATGACATTGTACAAAGCACTTGGACTTCTTTGGAGAGACTTTAACAAAGGCGAACTTAAACTAGGTCAAGCTCGTTTGTTGTAGTTCATGCAAAAAAAAACAGTGTTGCTCATTCTGAGTCCCTTCTTAATCTATAATAATAATCATCATCATGAGTATTGTAAGGATGATAAGCATCTTTATAACCATAACAATTATCACCATAATAACAATTATCATCATAGCAACAGATTAACAGTACACTGCATAAACACAAGTATATGGTGTTTAGGCACCAATGTCACATAACGTCTGGAAAGATTTGCAATGGTCTAAATCTCAAAATTTTGCAGACTGAGGAATGTTGCAATGCCATATCGTCTGACAATTTTTCAACATGGAAATCAAACGTTCTCACTTTTTTATCTGACAACATAGGACAGATGTTGTTATGTCTGGAAAATGAGAAATTGATCTTTTCATGCAAGGCATCAAACATTTTTCACCCTTTAAGGTGATGCGATCACAAACATGTGAACATTCTAACGCTGACATAACAATTACTACTGGTAACTGAAAGCAAGTGAGTTCTAGAGCCCTGAAATTAAAAAAAAAAAAAAAAAAAAAAAATTCTCAAAAAATCTACTCTTCAAAGAATTAAGGATGAAGTTCAGTAGGGTGAAAATGCATGATTGATGCTATGAGGAATAATAACTTCTCAGCTGAGGTCACACGATTGACAACTGAGAATGAGCAATGCTCTGAAATGGATTCCATAATGGCTTCTATACAGTATATTGACAGTGACATACAATACTGACATTGCCAGTATTGTATACTGCCTATAGCCAAGTTGTACTGCAGCGAAGTGTCTAGCCAGGTCCGTAACATTGTTTTTTCTCAGTAAATATAGTCCTGCCATTCTGGCTGAGTGGTTCCTACTACAAATATCACTGGTTTCCCAACGACTCTGTAAATAAGAATGTCAGCCAGTGTAAAGGCTGCTGTGGTAAATTGAAAATAGAGAGCGGAAACCCAGAGGGTCTCCTATGCTATGCAGGCTCTGTTAATCAGCTGCCCGTGATCGAATGCAGATCGAATGCATATTTTATGGTCCGTTTTCTAAAGTGTCATCAGTATCTAAAACTGTATAAAAGGCCAGTCAAATGGAACTAAGCACTTAAACCCCTTTAGCAAAAAAGAGAGCTGGTAGATGATGGCTTGTTCTTTTTACTGCAACAGTGGGCTGAACAATAAACAGAATACTTTGCAATATGGCAGTAAAAGAAAATTAATAGTTTGCAACAGAACCTTTGACTTTTAAGCATCGTTGAACAGGCCAAACTAAATGTTGTTTGTTAAATCATCGTGTTCTGAGAAAAAAAAAAAAACTGCTCTCAATCTTCTCATTCTCCTCACCTCTATGCTCAATCACAACATATGCATAAACAAGTATCACTCTTTCTATCTCACTCTCAGAGGCTATGTAAAAAATTATACTTTTAACTTTTATTTATTTCATTTTACTTACTCTCCGTCAAAATATATATTCATTGTCTATTATATAATTAATATTATATTAAAGGCAGAATACAACCTAATTTTTTCAAACCGCTGGATCTGTCTAAAATGCCTTACAGCCTCAGAAATTTTGGAAATGGGTGTCAACGCACGGAGAAGAGCAGAGGAATGAGATGTGATGGAAAGAAAACTCAAAGTCTGGCAGTAACAGGCTATGGTGCGTATACTGAGGAGAGTTGGTGTCTTTATACCAAGTGTCATGATTCCAAGAAAAAGAACATTATACTTTGGCTTTTCACGTTTAGAGAATAGAGAAATCACTTTTTTATTGACATACATTTGAGGCCGACTGTTTTTTAAAAAAAAGCCAGTTGTGTATAACTGTAATTTGCCTTGCATAGGCAGTTTGCATTTGTATTCCAGTATGTTGAGGTTTGAAAACTAAAAGTCTCTAAAACTTTTCATAGTATGTGTTGGGCACTCATGGTAATTTTTTCTTTTTCTTTCCTGAAGCCTGACCCAGGTGTTCAATATGGATAAAGTAGATTAAATTTGTGTTTCAAAATAAGAACAATACACTTTCTCATTAACTTTGAGTAATGATGTTTGACGGTGTCTTATGCTACATTATTAGGTTGGCAGGTTGCTTGAAGTGAAGGTAAAAGTGAATTGCAGTTACATTCAAGCTGAGCATGAATTAAACTATTGCACCTTGTTCCATTGGGTTGCTATGTTAGTGACACAGCTTAATTTTGTCCAACTTTGCATTGGCCATCTCCTACCACCTTATGTTTGCTATCGTTTCAATAGTTTTTATTGTTTACTTATTTCATTTGTTACACAGTTCTGACATAATATTCTGGCATGTGTTCTCTGTAATGAAATAGCAGTAGCTAGCGCTGTCACATCACAGGAAGGACAGGGCCTTTCTGTGTGGAGTTTGCATGTTCTCCCCGTGCTTGTGTGAGTTGCCTCCAGGTATTCCGGTTTCCTCCCACAATCCAAAAGCATGCAGGTTAGGCTAATTGGGGGGGAATTAACAGAACATTGCTGCAGAAGAACATCTCTCAAGAGTCTCTCTAGTAGAGAAAGAGCAAATAATTTGAAATATAAAAATTGTCAATAAAAACAACATTTAAGTACAGTTTACGAGATGTCAGCTGTCAGACGTGCCATGCTGCAGCTTCAGTATGAATTCAGTATATGTATTCACTGTAACATGAATATAAAAATATGAATGTTGATTGATTTTCAAATGGTCACATTGCATTGAATGCTGTTTATATTTCAAAATAGGTGCAATAGGGTTGGATGCAGAGTTGGTAGCAGTTTTACTTTTTTTTGTCCGTTTGGTTATAAGAAGTACACTGGGGAATATCACATTTAATGAAGTAATTTCACACCTCACACTGTGAAAAGTTCTCCCATAGTGGAGAAATCATTTTCTGGTGGTAGCTTGCAAAGACCAACAATTTTTTTATTTTTTTAATACATTTTTTTTGCCTGTTATCAAGAACACTTTAAAAGCAGCCATCTTGCAAAGCAGAATTATATCCCCTGAGCTTGGTTGTGAAGTTTCCTGTAACATGCTGATCTTGCATATTGAACATATTTCTTCCTGGGTTCACACTTGGAATAGTAAACTTGCCTCAGAGCATCTGGCCTTTTTTCTGTTGCACGGAAAAATTCATTGATATTTATTTATATTTATAGTTATATTTACGTTTTGCCAGGTTCATGTTTGTCGTAATGTGTTTATATTGTCTCCCATGCTGAGGCAAGTTTAATATTCAGCAGAATCACCATGCACATATGGATTTTCGGGAGAATGTTTATTAAAAAGAAACATTACTTTTTCAAAACAGAAAAAAAATTGTGGGGCTCTTGTTATACTAATAAGAACACTATTATTGGACCTTATCAATATTTATGATTTTGTTTTGTTTTTTATAAGGAATTATCTGGATTTTACCATTGCCTCATTGGCTCTCTCAAATGTGTGACTAACAGTTATTTACAGACACGAGTGCATTGTTTCCCTCACCTACAAAACATGTTCGACACCAGAAATGAATTAATAGAAGGATGTCAAATCTTACATTAGCAATAGAAAACATGACTGAGATACACATTTTGAAAACTCTTAAATGCTGACCAATATGCAGCTAACACCCTATGCTCATATTTTATTTGTAATATAAAAGCATTATCTAGCATTTAGGGCAACAAAATGAAAACGTGGACAATACTGTTGTTCAAAAGCCTCAAGATGACATTACATCAACTTGATTTTTAATTAACAGTTGTGTTGTGATGCTGGCCAGATACTGTGTTCTGGATACACCATGGATAAAATGTAACAGACTGACCTGTTTATTATTATTATTTATTTCTTGCTGCATTCTGTTGCCATTGTATTACTCTGTGCACAGAGATGAAGTCTTTATTTTTTAAAATGATGAATGCATCCTTGAATTGTGAAGACGTTTTCTGAGTTCACAAGGTGAAATTACATGCTCAGTCCTCCGGAACAGCATTTCTAGGGATTTATTTATGTTTTAAATTAACTCCCATTTAACACATAGATGGATTTATCCATTCATGATGAATACTTTGGGGGTATAGATACATTAGAATTCATGACTGAAATAAGCACACTGTAAAGAAGAGATCATATGAACACTGTTTATACATATGGCTTCTGGTTGTTTGTGTATATACATTTGTATATATTATCATTATTTCTCTTTTCATCTGGTAAACGAGGCATGAGGTTAAGGCTCATGGCCGTTTGTGACAGATGTTCTACTGAAGGTGTCTGCCGATCTACAGAGCAAGAATAAAACCATATATGCCGCAGTAAGATATTGAACCTGAAAGGTATAAAATCATAAATAATTATATATAAATCATATCTTTGCTGTTCAATTACCAAAAATGGCAACATTAAAGCTGTAAGTATGAGACTGTATGGAGCACTGGTGGTGGGTGGGTGGTAAGTGGGGGCTGGGCAGGCCTGTTGTACACATAATCGGGGCGACATGGCTCAGGAGGTAAGAGCGATTGTCTGGAAGTCGGAGGGTTGCCGGTTCAAACCCCGCCCTGGGCGCATCGAAGTGTCCTTGAGCAAGACACCTAACCCCTAACTGCTCTGGCGAATGAGAGGCATCAACTGTAAAGCACTTTGGATAAAAGCGCTATATAAATCCAGTCCATTTACCATTTACATAATCCATGTGTAAAGAAAAACAACATTTTTATGAAAAAAAAATTTGTAATATGTTTTTAGATAATGGACATTAGTAAGTTGGGAGGGAGTTAGGGTGTTAAGGAGTTTTTGTTTGCACAGTAACTAAAAGCTGGTGGGTTCACATTCCACCGGGAGCATTTTTTTCCAGGATCCTGAAGGAAGGTGTTTATGGAATAGAAACAATGGAACGTTATCTATGTGTAAGCTATATATGTCATCCTGGATAAAAATAATTGTTTAGCAATTATAGTATGCAGTGTTGTCTCTATTAGAGTTAACTGTGGGGTCAGATCAATTCAAGAAGTATATATTTGGATCTGATTGTTCAGTAAATATATATTTAATGTTTATTTGATAGGGACAGATGCATTTAAACATAGATTATTGTCAAACGATATCCAATGCAATGTATCACAGCGTTTATAGTATATGCTAATTTCCGATGCTTGTCCAATATATATTATTAATATATATTAATATGACAGCATGTGTGCGCATAACTGCATGTGTGTGTGTGTGTGTGTGCGTGCGTATGAGTGTGCATGCATGTGTGTGTGTTTCTGTGTACATTTGTCACCAGTTTCTCATTCAGCTCAGAAACAGGGGTGAGATTCATTTAAAATTAAAGCGGATGTTGCTACGAAGGACGCGGCTGATTACATCATGGTTTGAGGCAGCTGTTTGCTTTCCACAGCACTGTCGCTGTCTGCTCTGAGTGGACACTGCCAGAGACTACAGGGCTCAAGAGCTCCGCTCCATCTCTAGTTATACAGGTGCTTGTAAAAATCCCAAAATTCAGGGAGATCCAGCTAAAGGTGTACAGAAACAGCAGTGGATTGCACTAGCAAGGAATTATGCAATAATGTTTTCCCTGGGTGAAAAAAAAAAAAGTTCAGTTTGACTGAAAACAAACTGTGTTTTTAGGAGTGTTGTCACAGATTAGCCACCGTGTAATGATAAACTGCCATGGCAGTCGAGAGTGCTCTTACGGCACCACGGAGATGCTGTTGTGGAAACCTATCAGAATGTGAGACAGCGCTGATATATTGCTGGATTTGTTTCACATTGTAAGTTTAATGAAGTGAATGTAAAATGAATAGCTGCTGAAAAGTGCAAAGCTTTAAAATTCTAGATTATGTGGGTGCGAAATCCATTAAAAGGAAATTCATTTTATATATATATATATATATATATATATATATATATATATAATGCATTTAATTTTTCATGAAGTGGCTTACCAGCACCATATATAGCTCAACGTCTCGCCTCCTCTTCCTCAGACTCCGTGCAGACTTCTTTCGGTTGCCAAACTCGCCCCTCCGCCACGGAGGGCCCATGGTTGTAGAACGGGGGCGAAACGCTTGTTTTTGAGCAGAGTGGCACGCGCCCGTGTGCTGCTGTTAATTACGTCGCGGCACAAGAAGGCCGGTGGCTTCCTTTTTTGAGCTGAGGCGCAAAAAATGTTTCACTTCACTGTAGAAGCCTAATTAAGTCCAGTGTGTTTTGCTGCAGCCAATCATTGGGCCTCTTTAAATGGGACGTCTGCTGCACATGACATCACGAGAATCATGGGGTTGTTATTGGTTTCATGTCTGCAAAGATGCCCTGTACTCAGATTGCAATTTAAATAAATAGCAGATGACAAATTAATGAAAAGCTTCACAAATGTTCAAGGGCTTAACCGTCTTCAACATAAATTATCCCACAGGACAGACAGACACACACACACACACACACACACACAGTTACAGATGGGATTACAAACAATTCCTTAAAATGATATGAAATACAAAACAATTTGTCTGCAAATTAATTAAAATGTGTTCATGTTTTATGTTAAGCATGCTGCGTCCGTGGCTCATGTTCTGTAAGCTGTACTCCATACAGCCTATTACATAGCTCTGTGTTCATGTCAGCCTGTTGAAACACTGACAGGCCTAACGGCAGATTATGTACAGTAAACATCCTCACGGTATTGGCAAGCTTACCACACTGCAGGGGGAAATTAGAGCATGTTGATCTTGACCGTTCTCCTTTTTTTATAGTTTTCATTATTGAGTGACTGGGTAAGGAACATGTTTATGGAATCAGAATGGAACATGAGCAGTACAGATATCGCTGGGCTGCAATATGTCCAAACAAATTCCAGTCATCCGAGTTTGAGTGACACTTAAAGAAAATACGTGGGAAACAGTAAGCAAGCGCTACACCTATGGTCTTCATGTCTATATGTCTGTAGCTCAGCATGTTTAGATATATAAATACGTACAGTGCCCTCTATAATGATTAGGACAAAGTTGTTTTTTTCTTCTTGATTTGGCACAGTATGCCATAATTTTACATTTGGATTCAAACAATTCACAGGTGGTTATAGTGCAGATTCCCAGCTTTTATTTAGCAAAGACAACGGCAAAAATAACAGTTTTACCGAAAGGATGTGCCATCAGATCTTTAAAGCGCTTCCAAAACAATTGTTCAGGAAAATCGAATAAAAAAGAAAAAATTGCCTGAAGGTGTTTCTCACTGTAAAAAGTAGTGCCGTTCATGGTTTGATTTAAGAGTGGAGCTGCAGCAACAGTCTGTCCTCTCATCTGCTTCACTCCACCCCCCCCCCCCCCCCCCCGGCCCCCAACCTCGCCCTCCTGACCCCCCTCACTTAGAGGCTTAAGCAATACAGTGAGCTCTCTCCCCTCTGCGGAACAGAGCAAACCGCATGTAGGACCACGTCTGCCTTTCTGCTCGTTGTTGATAAAAAGAAAAGCTCTTCTTTTTCTTTTTTTTTTTCCCCTCAAGTAAACAAGAAAGGAAGCCAGACAGAGGACCCGGTCGATTTTTTGTGAAACTTTATATCATGCTGGAGAACATCCTTCCCTCCAGTCTCTCTTTTATAGTACAAAAACAGCAGGTCCTCAACAGCAGTGAAAGTAGTTTTAGAGCAGGGCTGCACAATCCTGCCGAGTCATTTCAACCCTAATTTGAAGCATCAGGTGCTACTAATTAGCAGCTCAATGAGATTTCTCGTTCTTGAATGAGGTGCGCTTTGTTAGGGTTGGAGTGAAAACCTACAGGACAGTAGATTTCCAGGAACAATTTTGTGGGCAGCCCTGTTTTAGACAGAGTACTGCCAAGCCCTTTTAACCCAGCCTTGTGGTCTTAAAATGACAAAACATGTCTTTAAAAATGAAGAAGTTTGTTGATTTAATTAGTCATTCTTTTCTAATTAAAGAACACAAATGGCTACAAATTAATCTAGATGTATTTTCTAAATGGTAAACAGTAAAAAAATCTATCAGAGAGCTCACCCAAATTTACATCTTTTTATTGTCAGCGAAATGCTTCTAAAAGCTATTATTTTTTTCCTGATGATTCATGGTGAGTGTACCTTGTACCTTTTAGATTTTTAAGTATATGGCCAATACATCTTTGTATAAAAGGAAGACCCAATTGCTGGAATTAAAGTGTTATACTTGACAGATCTATTGTAAACAACAGTAAAGCTGTTGGTTTTCAATTCATTTAAATATCCACTACTTTTCTGTTGATATTTTTTGATTTTATCGTTGGTGAGAGCAGGTATCACACAGTTATAGGGGCAGTTGCTCTTTGTATGATATGAATTTTCATACTGCTGCCACAACGCACACCCCCTTGAACTGGCACTTGTGAGTCTTCTTCTACTTTTGGGATCCAATGAAAGTAATTGCGAGCTTGTTGAGACACAAATGAATTCAGTTTACGTGCATCACACTCATAAAAATTCTCTCGTTCAGTCTTGGATCCTCGCAGCTTTTCATTGCGGTTTGACTTTTGTTTTTGTTATATCCACCCCTGCCCCTGCCCCTGCCACCCCCCCCCCCCTCCTTTTTCTTCCTCCCCAACCCCTTGTGTATCACTGAGGTATATTTCTTTCTTCTTGGGCTAAGCTATGGGGGAAATAAACTCCGGTAACGTCATTCCTCTGTGTTGTCCGAATTTCTACATCCACAAGACCACGGCAACACGGGAAACGGGGGGATTTATAAAACAGGTGACGGACTACAAATGGGATAGCGGTAAGCGCGGAATAAGGTGCGTTCAAAAGCGAACGCTGCGTCGACTTTAAAGGCGTTTAAAGGCGCACGTAAGAAAGCCCTCACCGGTTTTTATTTTTATCCCTCTCTCCATTCGGCTTACAGCGCTTCAACCGCTGTTTCGCAGACCAGCGGACACCGTTGAGAGAGCTTCTGGTGAATTCCGCAGCTCGGGCAGCACCCCCAGCTTTCAAAGACCTCCTCCTTGGAGACGGCGCGAACGAAGACGGGGTTTTTTTTTTTTTTTTTTTTTAAAAGCGCTTCGGCGAATTTGAACGCTCGGCAGCACTCCCACAGCTGCGCATCTGATTGGCGCGTCACATAGGCGTCAGCATCAGTTTCAGTGTCAAAACATGAGAATGTAGAAGCTGAGGTCCAGGCATCGGTTTGTCACGGTGGTTTATTGATATCTATTATTGGCTTGTTTTTTTTTTTTTTTTTTTTTTTTCTTTTGCTAATGTTGATGCCCATTAGCTTCTGATCTTCTACTGTACATCTGTAGAAAGTGAGCACTCCTCAGAGAGAGAGAGGGGGGTGGGGTTAGGCGATATAAGCGCACCTGATTGGATGTCTCACCAAGACCCCCTCACACCTCTGCCATAATGCTTCTCTTAGAGAGAGAGAGAGAGAGAGAGGAAACTGGGGCACTTGGCCGTGAACCTGACTTTTGAAATGCCTGATATATTTCAGAAGAAATTACTTGTGTGTACAGTATGTATGCACCTGCTCATGGAGTAGTCTCTGTACTCATTTTGCTTGATGTCAAATATTGGGTTTCTTACCATGTAACTGAACTGTGCTCAGCTCCTTTGGGAATGTGAATGTTATTTTTTTTCTTTCTTACTCACACCCGAGAGTCAACTTTACTTCCCTTATTAAACTGAGACCGAGGAATCGACTTTCCAAAGAGAAGCTCGCTTCTGACCTCGATGAAAGGAGAGCTGTAGTATTTCTTTTTTTAAAACGGTGAGGGAGGTGAGGCATTAATATCCCGTGGCAAGCGTGGTCATGTTTTTGGATATTTTTATGTCGTTTGCCGGGGTAGGTTCAGAGCATTTTAATATTTCATGTCAGCGGTGTAGTTATAGCTGTGAGGAGCTGGGCTTGTGACCAATTGTTCACACTTTAGATTCACAGGTGGTGTACCACCCGTATGCTCTCGAGCCAGGGAAGACACTAAACCAAGGGTGGCCAATTCCAGTCCTGGTGGGCAGGGGTGTAAGCAGGTTTTTTTTTTTTGTTTCCAACGGCTAAATTACCTAATTGACTGTATACACCGACACTGGTTCACTCGTAGATTAGGTCACCATGAAACAGGTTCTCATGTGCTTATCAAGAAATGTAGCTGAAGTGTCAGATGGTGTAAATGTTGGGGCTATTTAAATAATTAAGGCCAGAAGTTGGCATGAAAACCAGAAAGAGATACGGCTCTCAATGGCCACCCAAACTGATCCACAGAATATTTCACCTTTGAATAATGAATAATGCACAACGCCATTGGAAACTGAGCAGGTAGCACCATGTAAAGACATATACTATGAAAATATAGGCAGTGAACAATCAAAAAAACAGAAACACCAATGTAAGGATTTAGATTTGGTGGTAGGCAGGTGTACAAGTTCATCTGACTCCAACTTCAATATCTGTAAAGCGGATGTTTGTGTGAATGCGGGTTTGCGTATACGTTCACTGAGTGTGATGATACAATAGGCGGCAGGACCCTGGAGAGCAAGACTATCTACTGCCGCCAGGCATTTGTCTAATTGTGCTCTGACCATAAGACCTTCTATCCTAGCAGATAAAGGTGCTACTCACCTGGGAATCTTGTAAATAATGTTTCTGTGCCATGAATAAGTGACTTTAACCTGGAAAATATGTTTTGGTCAGGGTACCGAAACTAACAGCTATCCCAGGGGGCCCTGTCAAAGGTTACTCCAACTGGTTAGTGAAACTATCTAAATATCCTGGACTATGACCCAATTACTATTTATATGAAATAATACTGAAAGCCATCTGGACACCAAAGCTAGCATCTATCAATATCAATATGCTCAGTGAGTAACCCGTTTACGGCGTTACCCCAATGCACTGATTGATTCTTACAGAGATACACATTCCGGTCAACGTATATGCGAATCACTGACTTTAGATGCACTGAAAAAGGGAAAAGTTTACAATGACAGTTGGTGATAACCAAGGATAAGCCATGGAGGTCCAAGGCGGTGGTTCTTCTATGATCCAGACACGTACTATATGTAGGCATATATATCTACCTATAAATATATTTAACTTTCCCCTTCATACATACTTGTGATAATAAACTCCCCATACCATCTCCTAACACCTCAATGTGCCAGTTTATGTGTAAGCCATACAGTATCTGCTAAATTTCATTTGATATTATTCACAGTCCACCACATTTGTAGCATAATCCCCAGTCATTTACATAAACATACATGTGATGCTTTCTTTCAGTCTGTAATGTAGGTTTTGGTCGTCCAGGTTCCAGTATGCTGACCCAGGGGTGCCTGAGTTCGGGCCACCTGTTTATCCCATGTCTCCAAGCCATGGGGACTGGCGGGGCGAAAAGGTCGCGAGACCGTCCCAACGTTATACAGTCTTTCCAGCTGCCTTGTACAGCCTGCGATATTTACAACTCTGTTGGTACGCGGGCAATAGAATGATCGATCAAAGTCCAGAGACAGTCAAAATGCACCTTACGCCAAAAGCCACTAATATCAGTAAGTGTATTAGGGTTCTGGGCCATTGTTTATGGCCAGTTCAGCCTGTAAGCAGTGCGGCACAGAGTCAACATCTACATTTCTGCTGTAGGATCACAGCACATCTTCCACAAGAATTCAATCAGCTCTCACTTATTCAATAGGAGTGGAAAAAGTCCATCTCGGGTATTGTTCCAGAGAATAGATTAAATCAAAGGTGACACATTTGCTTGTGAGAAAATACACTTGAAACTTTATTACTAAAAGCAAGACATTACCTTCAGCTGTCCTGACCTTCACGAGATAAAAACCAACACAAACAGAGGGGCCGTGCGTATAACAACACCATGGAATTCAAAAACAAAAAGGTGAGAGTAATGACGATGAAAACCGATTCTAGCCAATCAGGGCACAGACGTGGAGAGAGAATAAGAACGCAGAGGACGTGCAAACGTAATACGAACATGCGGTCAGGGGAAGAAACCTTCAGTTGGACAATGAGAAGGAAAGAAAAGAGAAACATTCTAGAATGTTCCATTAATGCTCTGTTGGGTTACGATCTGGCAACCAATCAGATCCCCGCCAACGCGAGCCATTAGTGCCCTTCACTGCTGTAATACGGGCCTGTGATAACCTGCAAATATGCAAAGTTAAAAGTTCATGCGCAATTGCTGGTGCCGGCAGCAGAATTACATGTGCAGGCCTACCTATCATTTTCATGGGTGGGTGGAAACATGTGGAAATGTGACCAAGGCTCGGGGGAGAAACACAAATATCGATCCAATAATCTTTCAGTACCATGTTGAGAATAATGTATTGATTTTAATGCGCGCAAACAAACCCAGGTCTTAATGCAGAGCATTTTCTAAATGTCATGAAAATAAAAATAAGAACACAACATGAATGCTTAAAAGGGTGAAGACAAATACTGCCAATAGAATATTTTGCAAAAGCTTTTCCCTCACGATGTAAAGCATCACTAAATTTTCAATTGAGGTCATTAATTGAATCTTCTTCCTGGATCACATACTAATTCCTAACGACCACAGTGGCTGCTGAAGACCGAAGAAAATTATTCATGCAAAACTGCATTAGAAGTTCTAATTTTTATTCAAGAGCATTATGAATTTAACAGTTGCTGCAAATCTGAGGTAAAAATTGATGAAGAGGAAAATGTTGCACCTCAATTTGATGCTCTGCAAACTTGAGCATGCTGCACTTGTAAAGATTTGCACTTGCAGATTGAATAGACACCCCAGTTGACCCTGTGATACAGGCGAGATAGGAATTTCTGAGTTCCTCTTTCTGCAAAATCCACAAAATAAATTTAACAAAAATAGCTTTGAGCTAGATAGTCCGACTCTCTCTGACCATAAAGACTCCCTTATCCTCCAAACTCCTGATCTACCTTGTCTAGAAATGACATTTTAGGCAGGTCCGTGAGATACACAAGCCTTGTTGTGGACAGTGAGCTAATCTTCAGACAAGGCCTCTGGTGAAATAGTACCCACGGTGCACCTGTTGAGCTGCACACAAACTGTCTTCCTCAGACTCATGTCTGTGTGCACGAACCTGAATGGCAGACTACGGTGTGATGAGAAACAATGGCTGACTTCACATCGCATGCTTTGGAAGGATCCCACGCTCGCCTGTGCCCTTCCAAAGAAATCGCAGAGTCCGCAGCAAGGAAGGCTGCTGGGGAATACAATTGGGCTTCCCAAAATGTGAGAAAATTGGGAAAAGCATAGAATGGCAAATAGTTACAGAACAAGGGACAGATTACAGAGTGAAAATATTGTGAGAAACATAATGCAGAGACGGCTTTTCTTTCAATTACCAGGAGTGATTGTTACATCAGCAATAGAACACTGAGATGTAAATCGTAAGGTGCAGTCTGTGCATATGTCATGAAAACAAAAGATGCAGCTGCACCTAGGAAAATGAAAATGATAGCAGCAAACGAAAAAAAAAAGGAAAAACATTTCTTGTGTTGATATTGCCTCCTCAGGGGCTTTCTTGGTGCGAATTGCCAGCTGACAGTTTGTTTTTTCACCGGAGCGAGAATAACCAAACAAAAAAAGATAACCGTAACCGTTTAATTTGCCACTTATCGGGGTAATTGGCAAGAGGCCTTGTGTTGTAATGAGAGATTTGTAAATACAATTGTGTGAAGCAACCGGGGACTTAAATTGTGAGTAACTGCAGCTTGCTGTCTGGACGATGAAAACCGGGTAGTATACACGCATTTGCGCCCCTGACACTTACCTCAGTGCTGTGATCTTGAGGGTGCTTAACATAGTTTTATGGAATAAATATGCATAGTTTTTTGGAATTTTTTTTTTTCTCCAAAATTTGAAGGCAGTGTTCTAGAATTCTATCGCTTTCAATTACGAGGAGTGATTGTGACATCAGCATTAGAATGTGCAGTTAAGAACATTCTAATCACATATTTGTGATCTCACATCTCAAAGGGTGTGCCAAATTAGGACTGAAATAAAAACCTACAGGATGGAAGACCTCCAGGAACAGGGTTGATTTCCACTGGTCCAAAGCATGCTTTTCACACAATGAATGAGCAAGTTGATGGCTTGTCAGCATTTTACAGGTTTTCTGATTGGTTAAAAATACTTTCTGAATATTTTCTGAATTTGCACTGATTGTTTTTTTTTTTTTTTTTACACCTCAAAAACTTTTTTTTTTCTAAAGACGAATCTGGTATATTTCTCCAAAAAAAACATAGTAAGGGTGCTGAGCTCAGAAACGACCAAAGCATGTTATTAGATTTACTCCAGCTCCTGTAAGTGCGTGAAATAAGGAAGATGCACTACTGCCAGAAAAGCATGTGACAGATAGCAATCGCAGTCAAGCATATGTTAAACCCAGCTCACGGAAACAGCGTCTGAGAAGAAGGGCTAACTCAGCTAAAACATATTAGCATGATTCTCATTGTCTGCTTCATAAATACGTTTTTTTTTTGAGGACAGACAAGAAGCAAAGTTATCATCCTCTCTGTGCGTCTGAGCCAATATTGGTTCTCTTTCCCATTTCTTACACTTATAAGAAAAGGTGTATCAAATCATATCACCTTTTCACCCACTTTTCCCAGTTTTTTTTTATTCCTTGTATACCTCAAAATTGATGACGCACACCTTATATCCCACCTGGGTGGGTCATAGCTGACATATAGGGTAGTCCTTGATGTTGGTCATTGTCTGTTGCATTTTTTTTTACGACAGGAGAAGAAATTATGAGCATAAATCTGCAGCTGATAGTCAGGTACAACCTCTGTTAACCTCAACCTTTTTCTACATTAAAATGCCGCAGTTGTGTTGTAAAGACTGCATGCCATCCTCCACTAACCGCTAAAACCATGATAATTATTTTTTATTTCAATTAATAGAACTTAATTACCTTACTGTAATTGTATTTTAATTTGAGTGCGACCTGACGAGGAATTACATTTCTCTAAAAAAAAAAAAAAAAAAAAAAAATAGCCAATTATCAGTTCTCAGTGAAGCGAGCTGGAATTAATCAATAAAGTCAAGCAAGTGTAGCGCAGCAAAGACAAACAAATCTCAGAGCTCATATCTCATTAAAGCTTACAGTACCTTTGATTAGCTGCATTGCCAATTAAACTGAGCTAATTGAACTTTCAGGTCACTTCACGTAGTTTAAGGAGCAGCAGACAAAGGTGAGAAAGTTAAAGTCTGTGGCCTACTTGTGATAGTGACACTGTGATAATTTGTTTTTAACCCCATACAAACCATGTTAGGATTTTAATGGTAAAAACATATTTAAAAATAAATGAATAAAGGTCCAGAGAAAATAATACTATGATATGAAGCAGTAATTATAATTATACTGTTCCAAGTTTTTAATTTTAAAAAAATTTTTTTATTTAATTTTATTTATCTTACGAGCAAAAAATAAAAATTAAAATCCAGATCAAATACCACAATTTGTGAAAATAACTAAATCAGCTGTATGTGGAGGTTACAACCAAATACATAATGCTATGTCCTTTTATATGATCTGGTTGTGCATTGAGAAACTTGTAGTTAAAAAAGGCATATCGCTTACCATTAACAAGACCTGCGACTTCTCTAATTTGATTTGAACGTTAAAAACAACATTTAAAGATTAAGGGCTTTCTACGAAAGTCGAGTTAAAGGACAAACGAAACAAAGACCATACCGCAGTAGGCATTCATCCCACTGAGTCTCCTACGTCACACTCATTATTTATTCGTTCAACCGATGCTCTTACACAGCCTGATCTGCATAACTTACACATTTACATGCTATCAGTTTGAAGAGTGGGACGATTTAACCAATCAGATTCAGGTTTGGCGCAGAGCTAAAGGACGAGCGGCATCCCACTCGGGATTAAAAACTTAAAACCATCACATGACACGGTAACGAGCCCAATTCCCCACAATGTTCAGTTCACCCCGCCCGCCTCATTGCTCTTCACTGCCATAAATATCAGAACTGCATATATGAGCAGTGCAAACGTTTCACAGTCCCACAGCCCTTCAAGCTAATCTTTATGAATATGCTGCGTTTTATCCTACCCACAAGGAGTTATCTCCAAAAAAAAAAAAAACAAAGGTTAACAATAAGTGCCGATAAACGATCAATCAGTTTTATGTTGACAATCCTGGGAGAGCCGGCTCTGAGGAAGTCGGCCATATTGAATTAACTGCTACCCTTAGGTAAATTGACAGTGATAATGGGGTGTTGGGGGGGGGGGGGGGGGGCGAGCAGGCGGGCACCATAGGCAGAGAACACTGGAGATGGGCCACGACAGGTGATCTGAGGACACTGCGCACCGATTGGACGGAGACCAGCCGTAAAGGGAGCAGAGAACGCGGAAACCTGGCTTAGATTAAATCAGAGAGAGAGAAAGAGAGAGAGAGATGGAAAGAGACAAAGAGCAGGAGAGAGAGAGAGGGAAAGAGACAGAGAGAGAGAGAGAGAGAGAGGGAAAGACAGACAGAGCGGGAGAGAGAGCTACATAGAGAGGGAGAGAAGGAAAGAGAGAGACCACTTTTAACAACTTATTTTCCTCTCTTTTTCTAAACAGGGTCAACGAGGCCTCTCCATAGTCACTGCTGCATGCACACAGTAACCATTAGGAGGCTCGCCAATGCGAAGCTTCATGAATTAATAAAATAATCAAGGTGGCTATCAGAGATTGGGGAAGGGTTTAGAACTGATGGGGGCACAGAGGAATCAAATGCAATAAAAAAAAAAAGAAAAAAACCTGACGAGTGTTTGGTGCAGTCAATCACAAGGCCAGACGTGCAAGTTCGTTTCGGACCTGGAACTTTGCTGTTTTCGTACCCCTAGGACCCCTCTGTCATAATGACTGTGCTGCTGACACAATTAGCCACTTGCCATTCAGTTATGGCCCTTTTCGCCCCACCCAAGGAGAATGGGAGGGGGGACTGGGAGGTTGGAGGCAAAATCCAGTCCTTGCAACCTGCAGACATATTTATAGATGCCTTCAAATTAGAACATTATCAGAATACATCGTGATAATTAAATAATTATCTGAGGCAGACAATATAGCCCTATAGAGCGTGAGGCTCACGTGAGGGGTCACTGTTATGGGGCATTCCACCCATCATTTTTTGCAGCCCTGTTTCCCGTCAATTGTGGTTTTGCCTGGAAAGGAGTTTTTAAATTTGAAGCCCTCCTAAAACTAGCTACAATTCTGTAAAAAATGAAGAAACCACATTAAATGTGCAGTTTCACATTTTATGGGTATGTGTCCATGTAAAATCTATATTTTGATATTCTATTGACCACATTTGATTTTTAATTCCAAAGAAAAATATATTTCCATTATTTGCAGAAAATGGCAACTGGCCAACATACAAAAAATACACAGTGTTGTTATGTAATGTATAATGCAGACGAAACAAGTTTATATCGGTAATGAATGAAAAAAAAAAAAACAATGTCGTTGCTTAGGAAGGGTCCAACAATCAATATTTAGTGAAGTAACCTCGATTCTTCTTCAGAAAAACATGAGGAGGTCTCTTAATTTTTTACCAGAGCTGTATTTTCAGAACCTCTTTTTTATCCACTGCAAAGAGGGATGGGTGGTGTGTGGTGGGCAGAGGCGGGCAACCCGGCTTCAAAGAGTAAAAAGACTGATCATGCATTTGCTCCACCAACATGCACCAAACCAGCTGATTACAATAATTAGTTCTCCTATCATGCTGAAGAGTTATGCTAATTAGAATCAGCTGGTTTAGTGCATGGTGGTGGAGCAAATGCATGGTCAGTCTTTTTACTCTTTGAAGCCGGGTTACCCACCTCTGGTGGTGGGTGGTGGGGGGTGGGGGCACAGAAATGAAAGGGCAGGTGAGAGAAGCTTTGAGTAATTGGTCGAGAAAAAAATGTGCTTACATGAAAATGGCAGTGTTACTGCACATTTACCTTTTAATCACAAATGTAAAGTGTTAACGTGTTAATGTCAGACTGATACAACTTAATAGGCAGCTATAAAAATTTAAATAGCTGGAAAAATGGGGTTGGTGTCCTATCCTACTGACTCCACAAATGTATAAAATCTATTTTAGTACTCATAAGCATACACAAGAGATGTAAGAATATTTTCTCTTAAATTGCCCCCTGTGCTTTGACACAGCACTTATGTGCTTATCTCAAATTTCTTATACACACAAGCCCGTGTCTGAGGTAGGAGATAATTACGAAACCAAGAAATCTGTCACAGTGTGAGATTCAGTATCCAAGGCCAAGTACCACTTAGCCACAATTCTGGACTGAAGAGAGACACTATGAGAGGAGGACTGTCACAGTGGTACTATCTCCAACCGTTAAAATATCTTCATCACGGACACCACAGGTGTCAGAATCCTGAGGGCTGCAGTGTCTGCTGGTGCATTTTTCGGTGCATTTCGAAAAAGAGTTTGACTCCCCTCATCTAGATTCTTCAAGGGGGCCTCCTCCAAAGACACCACATTTATCCTGAGGTTTCAGGGGAGTAACACTTTGACATGACCTTTTAAAAAAATATAATAAAATTAATTTTAAAAAATGGAGACCAGTGAGTGTGAGAATGGCTAAGCAGCGCATTGCAGGGGTCAGATCTTGACTTTCAGCCTTAGTGAACGGAGGCCGGCCTTGGGGATGATGTCATTAACTGTGAACTGGAACCCCGGGCCGAATGCTTGCTGAGCCCACAGAAGCTTTAATTACACATTTTCCTGAGCCTTTCCTTCCTGCAGCCGGCCTGTGCTTTACAAACAGGCCTGCCTTCTCTTTACCCTCTGGCCCACACGCATGACCCAACACTCCTAACCTCCAGTATTACACGCAGTGGCTGGTCTTAATTGCCTTTGCTTCAGAATTCCCCAGGTCAAAGGTCACTGCAATGCTGTTGAATAGCACAAAAGTTCTGCAGAGGCCAGCTTTCAGTTTAATGAAATTGAATTAATTAATGATGTTTATTTGAAAACAATACTGTTAAATTAGATTTAGAGCTAAATAAATGATCGCTTGCACATAATCTCTCTGTAGTACTGAACAGTGCAAGTGATTTATTGGTAAAATGGTTACAATTTCATCAAGGAATATATATATATATATATATATATATATATATATATATATATATAAAAGAGTTAGAATGGTGCCATGTGTTAGCCTGACTGGCCATTACCCAGAATCCCCTGGGTGTTTACTTATTTATGCAGCAGCTTTAATGGGGGGCCTTTGGCCGAGCATAGAGGTACAAGGAGGGACTCAGAAGGCCCAAATCTTTTCCAAAAAGAGCCAGTGTGGATGCAGGTTTTTTTGTTTTTTTTGTTTCAGCGTGGCACTACGACATAGTTCAATTTTTCAATCAAGACCTTGATAGGTAGAATCAGGCGTCTTAGTGCTGGGCTAGAACTAAAACCTGCATGCACTCAGGCTCTTTTCGGATGGGACTGGGAACCTGGCCACAGGTAATGACAAATGTATAACAGCACACAAATACTATCTACGGCATCTGGTCAACAGTTTCCACAGAACCTGCGGGAATGTACTCTGGGGGGGGGGTAATCTTGCCTGTTGTGTAATGCTGCTCAGGACCAAGTTCTGTTTGTGTTAACATTGGTCTTCATTAACGTTCTCCGCTATCAAAAATGACTTTCTGCTGATTCTCACCCAGAATTCCAGAAAGCAGGAGGACTAATTTGCAAGTCAGCTGTTCTCCCCTGTACATTTGTGGTAATGCTTTATGGCAAAATAGTTAGGGACTGGATTTATTATTTATTTATTTTTTATCCTGGAGATGTATATGTTGATGTAATCTGGCACACTCTCAACGTGAGACTTATCTGCTCATCCTGTGGTGTGCTGCAACCTTGGACTTGTTCATGCACACTCTCATGACTTATCTGCTCACTGCAACCTTGGACTTGTTCATGCACACTCTCAACGTGAGACTTATCTGCTCATCCTGTGGTGTGCTGCAACCTTGGACTTGTTCATGCACACTCTCAACGTGAGACTTATCTGCTCATCCTGTGGTGTGCTGCAACCTTGGACTTGTTCATGCACACTCTCAACGTGAGACTTATCTGCCATCCTGTGGTGTGCTGCAACCTTGGACTTGTTCATGCATTTTTGATTTAGCTGATAGGCCTTCGGCATTTTCCAGGGTACTGTGTGCACGCATATTGCAAACGTTAAATTTTCACTTCCCGTTATCTCATCCATAAATGTATTTCTTCTTTTTTTTTTAAAACTATTTTATTGGGGTAGATATAATCTGCATACTGACAGATTCAAGGGAAAAATGTTCATATTATTTTTTTTAATTATCAATCTCCTTTCTACTTTTGTGGAAAAATAGTTGTGACAAAAAAATAATTGACTTGAATGAAGCACAATAAAATTCATTCTTTTGTGTGGTGCCCTGATTTCCTGGATTTTGAAGGAATCTCATTTAGAATAATAGCAAAGCTGTGTAGTGGCTGTCGAGGTGAAGTATCATCATGGGAAAAATGTGTAATGCAGCTTTTGCATTATTTTGATGCTGTCAAAAATAAATATACAGATTTATTTGCAATAAAAAAAAAATTGCACACGCACACACACACACACAGAGGGAGATGTTATCTTGCTCTCTGCAATGCAAACGAAATGTTCCGCAGACACAAACAGGGAGATTCAGAAACACACAAGGAAATGAATCAATCTGCGACTTGTGCAAAATGACTTCTGAGCCAGTGCAAGATTTTGAGATTTGTCCCCGCTCTTTAAAGCTGTAATATTGATTAATTCCCAGGATCGGTGGATATCTGTGTACCTTGGGCGCCTCTTTCCAATGGGAGAGAAAGCAGCGCAAATAAATAATTCCCCAGATCAAAGGGGCCTACCGTCTCAGGGGAAGGGTTCCCCCGGCAACTGTCCCTCAGCAGTGTCCTATCCCAACAGGCATGCTAATATTTTATACTTTTTCTGGTGTGACACAACCATTTGAAAAAAAAATGTTTTAAGAATGTTTTTTTATAAAAGCGATAGGCCATCAGGGTACAGAGATTGTCTTCTGAGTCACCCAGGTGTTATGATGAAAATAATAATCAACGTGAAACCGTACGTGTCTGTTACAGCAAAAGATAAACTGAACTAGGAAAACAGTTATTCAGCGATTTATTGATGAGTGACAGGTTCTTTCTACATGAAAAATATTGACTTGGGGTTCAAAATTCAATGAAGAGTCTTTATCACAGGAGGTACAGTGAGGCCGGGTCATATTTGACCCTGTGGAGATGGGTTTGCTACATAATATGAAGACAACACGAGGAATAAAGAACAGACATGCAGTTGAAGTTTCCAAAGTCTCAAAGTGCTGACACAGGAGTTCATTTTTCAGAGGAAAATCATTGTGGAGCAGCATGAACCTGAATGAGCATGGAGCACAGATTTGTTTGAGCTCCTACCCTATGGAGGTGTTAGGCTGAGCTCAGCCCAGCAGGACAGGGGTGAACCCTGGACAGAACACCAGGTCATTCCAGACCCACATGGAAACATGCAGAGTTAACACTCACAAGACTCCACAGTCAGCCTCTGCACTGTCAGGAGGAAGCCAAACTGGTATATGGTAGGGGGGGGGGGAGAATATTTGTTAAGTTACAAAAAATATTAACGTATAATCAAAAGACAAGGTTAAACTACCTTAAAACAATTAACAAAGGTTCCAGACATGGAGAGTCAGACAAGAAATTAATGAAAGAAGACACCAAACCACAGTTTATTTGTTACAAAGTAATGCAAGCTGGGCCAAGCCAAAAATTCAAAAACCAAAAGACAGCAGAATGTTTAAAAAATAAAACAGTTGAAGTGTAGAGCACCAGACCTAGATCAGGGACTGAAATGCCCAATTCCAACTAACAGTTACAAAACTTCCCAGTTTCCAAAACTGACTACTAAAAGAAAGCTGCATATTTTATCTAGTGAAAGAGAGGAGGGAGGGGGATTGATACTCACTCTGACGCACACACACACACACACACACACAGACCTACGCGCACACACACGCAGACCCACACTCACTCACAGAGGCACACATTCACACCTCAAATGGCAACCAACCCAGTTCAATCAATCAATCAATCAATCAATGAAATTTCATTACATAGTGTATTTCACAACAATTGTCACAATTCACTTCACAGACACGCCTGGCCTAAACCCCCACAGGAGCAAGCCTAAAGCAACAGTGGCAAGGAAAATCTCCCTGTGCCAGATACCTCGGAAGGAACCAGGCCCAAGGGGGAAACCCATCCTCCTCTGGTCGGCTCAGGGTTCATGCTCTTATCTCCATGCTATGCTGGTGTCTAAGATTATTTTGGAAGTAAAACTCATTTTTGCATGTTTATTGTGGGTAAAAATTCAATAGAAAATGTGTATATGTTGCTCTTCTATTCAATACTCTTGTACAATATAACTGGGAAAGGCCCAGAAAATCTCAATTCACCTACAGCACCACAGCCAAATATGTCCCACCCATAGAATGTTGTCATTTGAAGAGTTCCCACAGCCCATTTAAACCTTTAAACACAACTGGTCAAATCTATGTATAACTGTGAGACTGATGTTTCTGTAATTTCCATCTGCATCACACCTGTATGTACCCCCATCTGACAGAGTGAGGTCTGAGAGACGGAGAGACACGTTTCCAGGGGAAATGGAGTCCAACACCTGCACTCTGTCTTTGTAGTGACCACCATTGGCAGGAAGTTGTGGAAATACAACAATGGTTTGACCTCCTTTGTTTGTAGTCCATCTGAACCATTCAGGTTTCCTCTGCACATCAATACAGGCACAGGACAGGACGACTGAGTCTCCTGTGAGCCCAGTGATGTGTATTGGTTCAGAATCAAACAGAACACAGCCTTCTGTGAGAGTAAGAGAAAGAGAGGGAGGGGAAGATGGGGGTGGGATTAGGAGATATAAGCACACCTGATTGGATGTCTCACTTAGTCCCTCCCACACCTCTGCTACCGCCTCTTTTACAGTGAGACTGATGTCTTTGTTTTGTCTGTCTTCTCCACACCTGCACTTTCTGACACAGTGATATGGGAGAGGAGAGACAGGTTTTCAAGGGAGACAAAATTCAACACCTGCACTCTGCCTGCTGCAGTAATCCACAAATATGGAATTTTTTGAACAATATATGAACATCTGTATGTGGATGCCAGGCATTAGAATATGATATGAAATGATCTCTAACATAATATCAACATATTTTATTTGTTATTTTTTCAAATACAGTTCAATGGTTTTAAGTTATATGGTTCTCACAACTTACAAGGCTGTATGGGGTATAATTATAATGACAATAATTACACTGGTCATGATTAGAATTTGAGGGATATGAGTAATGAATTCCAGTTACAACACATTGGTTAGTTGTTGCTAAAGACACCCCTGTGAAGCAAGACATGAAGGAATAAACACTGCAGAAGGGATGTTGCACTTGATTCTGTCCTAATATCAATAAATGCTGCATGAAATGAATGTATCAAAATAATCTATTGAAAAACAGAAAAATGAAATTTAAGGTTTAAAAAAGTATCTCTTATCAAAACTCACTGTGCAAACTTGAGATTAAACTTCCGCTCAACTTTGGTGCAGAAGTAATGTGACTCATTCAATAATGATGATTTCTATTGTGCATGTTAATGCAATGAAACAAATACATGCTACTGTTACTGTTACTGTAAAGTTCCATAAAACTCATAGAGCCCTTGTGTCACCCAGTGTCACCCCGTCCTTGACATGCTGTGGGCAAATGTGTTCAAATTTACCTTTCACTGTGAGACTGATGTCTCTGTAATTCCCATCTGCTTCACACCTGTAAAATACCCCATCTGACAGAGTGAGATCTGAGAGACGGAGAGACAGGTTTCCAGGGGAAATGGAGTCCAACACCTGCACTCTGTGTTTGTAGTGACCGCCATTGGCAGGAAGTTGTGGAAATATAAGAGTGTTTTGGCCTCCTGGTTGTGCAGTCCATTTGACCCGTTCAGGTTTCCTCTGCACATCAGTACAGGCACAGGGCAGGACAACTGAGTTTCCTGTGAACCCAGTGATGTCTATGAGTTTAGAATCAGACAGAACACAGCCTGCGGAGAGAGAGAGAGAGAGAGAGAGAGGGAGGGGAAGATAGGGGTGGTATTAGGAGATATAAGCATGCCTGATTGGATGTCTCACATAGGCCCTCTCACACCTCTGCTACTGCCTCTTTTACAGTGAGACTGATGTCTTTGTTTTGTCTGTCTTCTCCACACCTGTACTTTCTGACACAGTGATGTGAGAGTGGAGAGACAGGTTTCCAAGGGAGACAAAATTCAACACCTGCACTCTGACTGTTGCAGTAATCCACAAATATGGACTTTTTTGAAAAAAATATGAACATCTGAACATGGATGTCAGGCATTAGAATATGATATGAAATGATCTCTAACATATAATCAATGTATTTTATTTGTTATTTTTTCAAATACAGTTCAATTGTTTTAAGTTATATGGTTCACAACTTACAAGACTGTATGAGCAATAAGTATGACAATAATTACGCTGGTAATGATTAGAATTTGAGGGATATGAGTAATGAATTCCAGTTACAACACATTGGTTAGTTGTTGCTAAAGACACCCCTGTGAAACAAGACATGAAGGAATAAACATTGCAGAAGGGATGTTGCACTTGAGTCTGTCCTAATATCAATAAATGCTGCATGAAATTAATGCATCAAAATAATCTACTGAAAAACTGAAAATTGAAATCAAAGGTTTAAAAACGTATCTCTTATCAAAACTCACTGTGCAAACTTGAGATTAAACTTCTGCTCAACTTTGGTGCAGAAGTAATGTGTGCATGTTAGTGCAATGAAACAAATACATTTACTGTAAAGTTAAACAAAACTCAAACTGTGTTACCCTGCGTCACCCCATCCTTGACATGCTGTGCGCAAATGTGGTCACATTTACCTTTCACTGTGAGTTTGATGTCTCTGTAAGTGGTTCTAGATACTTCACACCTGTATGAGCCCCCATCTGACAGAGTGAGATCTGAGAGACGGAGAGTCAGGTTTCCAGGGGTGGCAGAAATAATCACCCGGTCTTTGTAGCGGTCGTGCACTTTCCCATTATATGTCCAAAGTTCGATATCTGAAGGACCTGGATTAAAAAGCCATTTGGCAGATTTCAGTGTTGGCTGTCCCTCAGTGCAGTAGCAAGGCAAGACCACGGAGCCTCTTGTGTACCCAGTGACCTCTGTGGGTGCAGATAGAGAACAGCCTGCAACAGAGAGTCATTTATTATGAGCGTCCTGTATGGTGATTGATTGAGTGATTGATTAAGTAATTAAAATTCTTTAGATCAGTTAAATATACATGTGGCCCCTCTGACCAGTGATGCCCTGAATATCAAAAATCATCAAAAGGAATAAAACACAAATATAAAGAAATATAAAGCCAAAGGCTTATTATTATCTCCCCCAGGCGAGAGCCTGGAGGGGATTATGCGTTTGGTCGTGTGTGTGTGTGTGTGTGTGTGTGTGTTTGTGCGTGTGTTTGTGTATCTTTCCGCAGCATATCTTGCATACTTCAGCCTAATAATTGTATGCAATCAGCCTAATAATTGTTGTGCATGCTGGCAGCAGGCCAAGGACCTCATTTCTCGAATATTTTGCAAATCGGTCAACTACAAGTATTTTATTTGAATTAATTTCCATCATTGTTATTGTCCATTGAAATACACTGAGTTCTAACTCCTCGCTCCTCCTAACCGGCCGGTAGGGGTCGCGAGTGATCAACAACTGCTTCCGTTTGGAATGAAAGACCAGCGATGTAAAATGTCTATTTCAACGTTAAAATGCCAACAAAATAATCCGCCAACTAACGGGGTATGTAAATGTTTGAATCTGTGACAATTATTTTGTTGGCATTTTCACCTTGAAATTGATATTTTACATCGCTGGTCTTTTGGGATTGTTCCCATCCAGATTGTTCCTGTCCACATTTGAAAGGAAAGTGCCAGACTATAACGTCAACCTTAGCTCTGTCTAACACATCATAGCTGATATTAATAAAATTAGCTAACATCTCGCCACCTTTAGCTTTACTTCACTGGATCGGCGTTTTTGGGATTTTCAGTGGCACATGGTAAAAACTTGTAATATTGTATTTGTCTGATTGCATTGATTGTGTAGCCTCTATTGTTGCATCAGCAAAGCTAACACGCCTGGCGGAGATCTGCACTCTACTGAGTGCACTCTTCTAGTTTCCATTGTGGTCCGTTAAGACCTGATGGCAGTACAGCACAATGGTCAGGGAAATAGGCATGTATGCCACTCTGGACAATAGCGCAGGGTTTTCCCTACCATAGAAAGGCTTAGGCACAGTGCCTAAGTGTTTTTGCGGAGCGCCTTAAGCCGAATGAACGTAAAAAGGCATTTAGGCGACAGATCAGAATGAATGTAAAAACAATGGTGAGAGTTCTATGCGCTGACAAAAAACCCCCAAAAAAACACAGAGGTGGCTTTATGGTTTTAAACACTCCGTGCTATGATGACATTATAAATAGAAGTGGGTGATTGACGAGCGTTTTTATGCATGGTAGGTTTGATCTAAATGCATTTACAGAATATAGCGTTTTTCTCCCAAAGATGGTATTTCTCAATATAATTGTGCTGCCATGTTAACACATTACTACGGTTGTGGGTCAGGCACTCTTCACGGTAAGAAGAAAGTTTAGGATAGCGCTTCCGATTTCGCTTGTGTCGAAAGTGCTGCGACAGAAACAGCGATTGACTTACCCACTAACCACATCTGTCCAAAATGTAAACAAGTAAGACAGTTTTCACGGTCGGGAAAAAAATATGACAATGTTAGCCAGCGAAGCTAGTTAATTGACGTTACATAAAGATACCTTGACTAAACTAACGTTAGTATCTAAGGTGGCTTGGTAGCTAAAAAATTTAGGCTGTGTTCACACGTAACGTCTTTTTCTGATGAAAACCGCTGGTCAAAGCATTTTTTCATATTAAAAAAAAAAGCTGTTCCAAAATATAGTTGAGAGTGCCTAAGCCCTCTGAAAACCTAGGGAAAACCCTGATAGTGTCTCCAAAATGTCTTATAAATGTAATATAAATATGTTTGAAATAAGTATAAATCATCATTCATTCATTAGGTAGTTGGAGCTGTATCTGGGTAGCAACTATTATCTGGGTAGTAACTATTATCAATTAGTAGCTGAAGTAACAGTACTTCTTCCAAATTGTATACATACCTTTTTCCAGAGCAGATTAAGCAATGTTCTTAGATATGAGTTCAAAGCATCGTGCAAAGGATCACATTTATTTTACAAAATATTTATTTAACCCCGGAGAAAATTTTAATCAGGAAGGGGGTTAAACTCATGCTACTAACTCCACTACAAAACCCTGAAATGTATGAAAAAAAACTTCTGATTTTCGAGTAACGAAACACATTTTTGAAACATTAAAATTTCCTTTTCCAAAGAACCAAGCACTTCAGGTTCAAATCAGTGAAGTGCACCTTCATCATTCATTCACAGTTTATGTACAGGCTCTTGAATCAAAATTGCTATCACAATCTAATAATTTATACTTACAAGTTCACAAAGGACTTAGGACACATTGCTTTATTTCTATATTAAACACTACACTTATTTTACACAAGAAAATGACAGCAGGCTTAGCTGTTGAGAATGATACCCAGAAGTCTGTGCATCATTCTCTCTTTACTTACTTCTATAGGACTAAAGATAGCACATAGACACACAGCTGTAACTGCAAGCACATATTTAAGGTTTGAGTGAAGCTCTTTGAAAGCATCAATAGGACAGAGAAAATGATCAACTCACCTGAGATCATGTGAATCAAACTGCTGACTAGCCAGACACAGACCAGCATGGTTTTCATTGTTTTAAACTCCATGAAATGAATTCACAGATGATTCTGTTACACTGATGCAAACTGCCTGTGTGGAAGTGTGAAGTATTTGCTCCGTTTCCAGCTAACACTATTTTTTTTCAACGGTGTACTGCATGAGTGACATTTCCTGCCACTGTGTGAAGCCTAAAATTAGAATTACCTGAAACAGTACGTATTCAAAAAGCATGAATAGATTTCAAAAGAAAATTGGTAAAGGCCACCTTGTGCTGTCCTCTGAAAATGAATAGAAATGTATCATGTTTTTGGCTGCGACCGCAGCTCTATAGCTCTGTCTGTCGGTCGGTCGGTCCACAAAAGTGTCCCACCCCATTGTGGCCACAGTTTTCGCCCCAGGAGGCTGAAATTAGGCATGGGGCTTGGTCATGACCGAAGGTATAGCTGAGTAACTTTCAGGCCGATTGACCAGGAGGGGGCGTGGCAATGGGCGTGGCCTATCACAAAAAGGTGCATAACTCCCGAATGGATTCACAGATTTGCACAAGATTTTGTGGAATGGTTGGTCATGAGCCAAAGAAGAGTGTTTGTGTGAGGATGTGTGCGTGAATGCATGCACACATGGATGCATGCACGTGTGCGTCGCAGCTATTGCGGATTCGCGCTTGATATTTAAAAATGTGTCCCAAATCTGTGGTTGCAATACACAAAACGTTTTCTGAGGAACGTCAATGTAAATAAGCCTCAGGAGAAGATTTGGATATTTCATAATTGGATATGTCATTTACACATGACTGTTCAACAAGTCAGGTTTACTTTTCTTATAGGAGTCAATAAAGAAGCCATTTAATCCAATGAAAGCAATGTGTTCACAGCTACAGCACGTCCAGTAAATGGTAAAATGGTAAATGGACTGCATTTATATAGCGCTTTTATCCAAAGCGCTTTACAATTGATGCCTCTCATTCGCCAGAGCAGTTAGGGGTTCGGTGTCTTGCTCAAGGACACTTCGACACGCCCAGGGTGGGGTTTGAACCGGCAACCCTCTGATTGCCAGACAATTGCTCTTACCTCCTGAGCTATGTCGCCCCAGTAGCCACAACCAGTTTAGTTTCCTTTGACAACAAATCGTACAGTCACAAAATACCAAATACCCAAATCTCCCATGTCTGTCCCTTCACAAAAAAGTTTAATTATTTCAAAAAGACCAGTGTAACTACTCAATTGACCCTGTGTCTCCAGTTGGAGTGATGCAGGGCCCCCCAAAATTATTCTCACCCATGATAAAGATTACCTGTATAAAATAAACACTACAGGTAATGGGTTGTAGAAGCAGGGAAATGACATTATTTTGTGTGATATGATCCAAGGGGAAAAAATACTTTTGTTTAACTAAAAATATATATTTTCATAATTATTTATGCCCATAATTATTCTTCTTAAATTCGAACATAGTTAAATCTGTATTGACTTTTGAATATTCTACTTATTCCAAGTTCATGTTAATCTTAGGGGACTGTTTCGTGGCCTTTCATTGTTTTCTGTTTCACTGTGGTGAAACAGGAAGTCATGGTTCACTTAATGCTATTCATGCATCACAGAGTCAAATTACATTACATTACATTACATTTATTTAGCAGACGCTTTTATCCAAAGCGACATACAAAAGTGTATGTCATGGTAGTTGGACAACTACAAAAAAACAGTAAGGTATGATGCTCATTTCGTACAGCTATTGCTAGCCAAATTAGTGTAGCCACTGGTTAACGTCTCCCTGTGTTCCTTCCTTATTTTTCACTGAGACATGCGCAATCTGTCCCACCTCAGACTGACACTCTGGCCCAGATATGCCCCAAAGTGTTCACTAGGGAAAGTGGGATTCCTGCTCTTTGGAAGGGCATCTCTTTTTGAGTTTTTAAAGCAGGATTTTAGCGGATAGCTAATCAGGTCTGACCCTGTTATATGGTGGTAGTTCTCAACTGTGTTTCCTGCCTGAACACATATAAATAGATGGTGGTTTGGCATCCAGTTTCATTGCACTTGTGTGTGGTTATTACGGAACATATATCAAATACAATGGTATACAATTCTATCCAGTAACTTGCAAAAACATTAATTGTGTATATAAAATGTTTGTGAAAGAAATGACACTGTGGAGAAACAAAACACATCTACTGGCTGTATGCTGACCATGCAGCTCAACAAAACTGAAGAAAAACAAGAATGCATTTCATTTGTTCTTTCGACCATGGCCCTTAGAAGAATACATTGGCAAGGGTTGCAATACAGGCAAATCTTTTTCTTTATAATGATATCTGTAGGAAGCACCTAATTCAAGCCCTTTGCAACACTATGTGAAGGATGGCTGACTTATTTGATAGAATTCAAGTGCTAACTACCTTACTGATGTATTGTGCTTGAATTCAACATTTAAAGGGGTGTGCTTTGACCCATTCAATGAACTTACTGTAAATATTACAAATTTCATTTAGTGCTGTTGACCATCGAGGATACCATTTGCATAAATATGATGTGTGTTTGTTTAACCACATGTGTTTGTTTACTTATGGGTGGGAGACTGTTTGGGAGGGGTTGACAAATTCACCAGCTATCTATTCAAAGTAATGTCGATAACTGTAATAACACTTGTTTCAAATCAGGCATAAAATCCATATTGAAAAAAACCTCAGGATTGTATGGGCCATTTCCAAGACGCTGAGTCTCCACTGTACCACATTGAGAGCCATTATATCCAAATGGAGAATACTTGGAACAGTGGTAAATCTTTCCAAGAGTGTCCAGCCGGCTGACATTTCTCCAAGCGTGCAGCGACAGCTCATCCAGGAAGTCAAAAACAATCCCAGAAGAACAACGAAAGAATTTAGATGATTCGCAAACCTTTTCGTATAATGTTCTATGGACAGATGAGTCAAAAGTGGAACTTCTTGGACACCATTGGGCCCATTATGTCTGGCGTAAAGCAAATACAGCATTTCACATTAAGAACATCATAGGAACAGTCAAACATGGTGGTTGTAGTATGATGGTGTGGGGACCAGGACAACTTGACATTATGGAAGGAACCATGAATTCTGCTCTTTAACAGAAAATTCAGAATTAGAATGTCTGGTCATCTGTCCATGAGCTGAAGCTGAAGCATAATTGGGTTTTGAAGCAAGTCAATGATCCAAAACACTCAAGCAAATCCATATCGAAATTGCTGAAAAAAAACAAAAACAGTTTTGGAGTGGCCTAGTCAGTCCTGACTTGAACCCAACAGAGATGCTGGGGCTGTATCAGAAACGAGAAGTTCATTATCTTCATTTTCTTTAATTTTATTTATTTATTTATTTTTCTTTACAATTTTTTTACATAATAATTACGAAGAAGCCGCAAGTATTATATATATATATATATATATATATGTAACTAATGCCCAAGCACTATGTACTATAAATAATTATAAATAAAAATTAATTTTTATTTATGGTATAAAAAAATATTCTTTGAACAATAGTAAACTACTAAGAAAACTAAAATATTACTTTATTATTACTATATTATTTGAACTGCTGTTGGAGTTAAGGGGGAGGGGTGGGGGGCAGGGGGAGTTGGTGGCAAAGCTGAGGAGATTGGAGGCGGGTCAGTGCATTGATGTGCTGATAGCAGTTCCTTGAGAAATATAAAGGGTCAGACACATATTCCAATCCATTGCTGGGCTTAGTAGAGAAAGCACATTTCAGAGCACCTCAGAGACAGATAGAATAATACATATTTCAAATAATAAATACGACATTGAAAAAAAAAACAGAAAACGAAATATCAACTTGCCATCCCTGCTACCTGCGTGCTGCGTGCAGAGTACCATATTATTTATTTAGATATTGGCAGACTACAGTATAAATTGCGTCTTTGCTTTATATTCAATTTTAGTAATTGCAGCAAGAAACTGCAGTTGTAGACACAAGAAAGATTGTTACATTATGGTAGCAATGGAACTATGCGGACTATATGTATATTTACCGTCATTGGGCCTCATTCACCAATATCTTCCTAAGTTCTTTCTTAAATTTGTTCTTGAGAAAATTCCTAAGAAAAGTCTACGTCAGATTCATGACGTGTTCTTAAACCACAGAGTTGTTCGCATGTGTTCTTAAAATGATGAATCCCATTGTCCTCGTAAGTGTAAAGCGCGTGCCAGTTGTCCCAAATTAGCATAGGTAAACGCCCCGCCAATCCCCATGAAGGGGCATGAGACTGCAGGGCCGTGTGCACACACAGAAATCGAAAAGGAAAGTTGAGAGCGAACAAAGTCAGTAATTCCCAAAGGAAAATCTAAAGACGGTGGAGCATCGGACTCCAAACGTAAGAAAAACTTCAATAGTTCTGAAGTGGAGGTTTTGCTGCAGGACGTGAACAGCAAACGACTTATTTAGTAGCGTCAGTAGTGGATATAAAATAACACAAAAAAAGATGCATGGGATGATATTACTCGTTCAGTGAACGCTGTATCCGGAGAAGGGCGCACAACTGATGGAGTAAAAAAATGGTTTGATGTTGTCAAAAAAAAAAATATACTGGGGGGAGTGGGCGCAAGGAATTGCGTGTCATCCGAGTCCATGCAGTTAAGTTGCAACAAATATTCATGTATAATCAAATGACGAGGTTAAACTACCTTAAAACAATTAACAATGGTTCCAGACATGGAGAGTCAGACAATAAATTAATGAAAGAAGACACCAAACCACAGTTTATTTGTTTCAAAATAATGCAAGCTCGGCCAAGCCAAAAATTCAAAAACCAAAAGACAGCAGAATATTTCAAAAATACCACAGTTGAAATGTAGACCACCAGACCTAGATGAGGGACTCAAATGCCCAGTTCCAATTAACAGTTACAAAACTTCCAAGTTTCCAAAACTGACTAATAAAACAAAGCTGCATATTTTATCTAGTGAAAGAGAGGAGGAGGGAGGGGGATTGATACTCACTCTGACGCACACACACACACACACACAGACCTACGCACACACACACGCAGGCCCACACTCACACACAGAGGCACACATTCACACCTCAAATGGCGACCAACCCAGTTCAATCAATCAGTCAATCAATGAAATTTCATTGCATAGTGTATTTCACAACAATCGTCACAATTCACTTCACAGACAACCCTGGCCTAAACCGCCACAGGAGCAAGCCTAAAGCAACAGTGGCAAGAAAAATCTCCCTGTGCCAGATACCTCGGAAGGAACCAGGCTCAAGGGGGAAACCCATCCTCCTCTGGTCGGCTCAGGGTTCATGTTCTTATCTTCACGCTAGGCTGATGTCTGAGATTATTTTGGAAGTAAAACTCATTTTTGCATGTTTATTGTGGGTAAAAATAACTGGGAAAGGCCCAGAAAATCTCAATTCACCTACAGCACCACAGCCAAATATGTCCCACCCATAGAATGTTGTCATTTGAAGACTTCCCACAGCCCATTTAAACCTTTAAACACAACTCGTCAAATCTATGTATAACTGTGAGACTGATGTCTCTGTGGTGCCCATCTGCATCACACCTGTATGTACCCCCATCTGACAGAGTGAGATCTGAGAGACGGAGAGACAGGTTTCCAGGGGAAATGGAGTCCAACACCTGCACTCTGTCTTTGTAGTGACTGCCATTGGCAGGAAGTTGTGGAAATATAACAATGCTTTGACCTCCTTTGTGTGTAGTCCATCTGAACTGTTCAGGTTTCCTCTGTACATCAGTACAGGCACAGGGTAGGATGACTGAGTCTCCTGTGAACCCAGTGATGTGTCTGGGTTCAGAATGAGACAGGACACAGCCTGCTGAGAGAGAGAGGGGGTGGGGGGGGGGGGGGGGGGGGGGGGGGGGGGGGGGGGGGGGGGGAAGATGGGGGTGGTATTAGGAGATATAAGCACGCCTGATTGGATGTCTCACATAGGCTCTCCCACACCTCTGCCACTGCCTCTTTAACAGTGAGACTGATGTCTTTTTTTATCTGTCTTCTCCACACCTGTACTTTCCCTCGTCTGACACAGTCATATGAGGGAGCACAGACAGGTTTCCAAGGGAGACGGAGGACAACACTTGGTACGAATCCCAGCTTCTTTCTGTGTCTGCATGGGTTTCGTCCGGGTAAGTCATGCAGGTAGGCTAATTAGAGACTCTAAATTACCCATAGCTATGAGCGTGTGAGTGAATGGTGTGTGTGCCCTGTGATAGGTTGGCTGCCTATCCACAGGTGTAATCCTGCCTCTTACCCAATGCACACTGGGATAGTATGATTTCTGAATCAATTGTAGGGGGAATTATATGCTACGTGCCCAAAATAATTTAGCTACTGTAACAATTATGCCACCTCTGATTTGCTATAACAAACAACATGCTTTTTTGCTGTTATATGTTTACTCAATGCCATCAAAAGAGACAACGAGAGGGTTGGTACCCACGGAGGTCATGGAGAGAGTTTCAGATTTGGAGATTAGGGACACTAGATGAAGTTGAAAACCATCTACTTTGGGGTGGCCTTATGGATTTTAAATGGTTTATAATATTTGTTAAAGAAATTAATTGTAGTCATCAACGTGTTTTGCTTTTTAAGTTAGTTAAGGGCTTAATGTTAAATGTGCTCAGCTAATTTTCTTGCTACATTGGCATAGTATCATCTTTTGCACGCTTCAAGTGGTTAATGGAAAAGAAACAGCCACCTCACTGGCATTTATTATAAGCCCGCACCACATTGGTATGTATAGTAGGCTATTTGCTTTGTAAAAGCTTTCCTCATTGATTTGGACATTACCACAACTCACTTAATGGTAAGTTACGAAGCTGCTTTTGTGTCAATGTTTGTGCACTTTTTTCATAAATATAGCCCCACGCTTCATAATCTGAAGATGTGGCTGGTCTCACATTATCATAGGAAAACTGTTTCCTTGATTAACCTTAGTATGTGCATTTCTGGAACAATATAGTGAGCTTGTCAGCAAACAATCTCTATCACAAGCTTATTTGCTGGTAGCTTGCTAACCAACTTAGGTAGCCTACTCGTCCAGCTAATAAGCAAACTAGCTAGTATACCTTCTGAAATAAAAATGGAACAAATGCATTGGTATTAGCGATTTTCTGTCTCCACAGATATATTATTTAAACAATTTCATACATTAAATAAGCTAGTTATCCATGCTCATACCATAATTCCGTTACATTGTTGCACATGCGATAATATAAAGAAATACTACAGTATCAATACACATACATTTTTAATGCAAAATTTTATCATTACGATTATTAATAATCAGAGGTTTTTGCAAGTTAAACTAACATCATGCTATAATGCAGTGCACATAGAAGTACTGAGATGCAAAATACAAAATAATATAGAATTTCATCCTGATCCTATATACTTTACATGATTCACAAAAGAAATTCACAAACACATTGTTTACATTAATATAAATGATCTCTTTGCTACAGATGGTGTGTGTGTATGTGCATATATGAATGCATTTGTGTGTGTGTGTGTGTGTGTGTGTGTGTTTGTGTGAATGTGTGTGTGTGTGTGTACGAGGTGTATTTCTATAAATTTGATGACATTCCAAGTTTAATGGAAGCATATTCTGTGGAGTCTTCACTTTGATTTTGGATGTTTGTATTTTTCACTGTTTTACTGTGAACAACAGTAGAATATGTCACTAAATCAGCATTCTCCTCCTCCTCCTGCTCCCCGGTCCCCATCTCTTGTTCTTCTCTGGATTCCACATGTGCATTTTTCCTGGATCTAACTCTGCAGTAAAATAACACAGCCCCACACACTGCGATGGTGGCAATAACAGCAATGGTCGCGTACAAGATGGACTTTTTCAGGTCTTCAGAGATCTACGTTTTGGAGGGTGGCTTGCTTCCATGTGTGGATACGTGCTCGGTTATGGTTGGAGACCGGGTTGTGGCTTCTACAAAATAAAACCTTTGTCAATTTCTACAGAAGCACAGCAAGGAAATGTTTATGTTTTTAACAACTGGCCATTATAGAGGTCCTGTGGTATTGCTGGCACACATTTCAGGTTGTGGGTAAGACCAGGTTCTTAGCGCCAGACTGTGCTGAAATATCACTGTGGAGTGTTTGAAAAAATTAACACCGCAAAAGACCAATCCTGCTGTGGTTTCACACACCCAACGCAAACATCAAAAAACGAGGATGAAAATAGCAAATTTGGAAAAATATAATTTTATGTACGTTCATGTATACAACATGTGCTATTTACTCCGATTCCATTAGAACTGTTTGCCGACATTTTGCACCATAAAATAAGGCTCTGGTACAGTGCTGGTGCACAGGGTCACCACCAGGGATTTTGGGGCCCCACGATCCCGGGCCACCCTATCACTGCACAGTTACGGCACATTTTTTGAGGGCCTCTTTTGGTCAGGGCCCTTGGAATTGTCTTAAAACTCCGCCCACACGTAAGGCGCCCCTGGTGGTACACATTGGGTATTTTGGGTTGCTGCTGCCGTAGTTATTGCCAGCAGCACACCAGGTGCAAGCAGGCCTCAGTCTGTTATCAGTGAGTGGTAATGCAGATTGTGGCAAACACGCCTGCCACAGGCCACCGAAGTGGCTTTCCTTGGGGCCCTCCAGCACAGAGACACAGGGAGAAGATGTTCAAAAAGTCCACATTTATTTCTGAGGGTTTGGCAAGATGTTGCAGCCAAAGGAGCAGATCTAAAAACACTGTCATGACAGAGAGGCTCCCCTTCTGCGGGTGGGGATGGCAGATTTAACCTGTGCGCAGTGATTACCTCACTACGCACAGGTGCAGCCACTCCTGTTCCTGGGCCCAATTAACCTGGCCAATTCTCCAATTCTTACCCAATTATCCAATTGGCCAGGTCTAATTAACTTGACCCAGGGCAGGTGTGGCTGCTTAAACCAGCCATCCCCACACCACACAGATGATGCAGGTAATGCAGGTAAGTACACTGATAGAGGACATTAGCATCAGCACCAGCACCCTCTATAGGTCAGACTGCAGGCAGTAAAGCATAACTCCATCAGCAGTACTGGTGACTCAAAAGCAGAGAGGGAAAACATATGAAGAAAAGATATCTATAGTATAAACAGATCATGGGAGCGTAGTCCAGAGAGTCGTCACTGCAGTGACTGTGAGCTTGGACTTTCAGTACAGAGCCACCTCTGTGTCAAGGTGTTTTATAATTGTGGGAAAACTGTGTGTTCCACAGCTGAAATAAACCTTGCTTATATTTCTCAGAGATAATGAAAGAACTTTTCATCTGGTAGCTAAATTTGAGAGAACCATGTTGTTGCTGTCTCCTTAACAGAGCACCTTAAACAATAAAAAATCATGCCATGGTCAAATATGTCCCACCCACCCAGTTCACCTGCAGCCAATTGGGCATCAATCTATGTGAGCTTATATAACGTTATCATTTGAAGATTTCACACAACTCATTATAGTTTAATAGATAAATTTACCTTTCACTGTGAGACTGATGTCTCTGTAATTCCCATCTGCTTCACACCTGTATGTTCCCCCATCTGACAGAGTAAGATCTGAGAGACGGAGAGACAGGTTTCCAGGAGAAATGGAGTCCAACACCTGCACTCTGTCTTTGTAGCGATCATTGACACTTGGAGGATTTCGTGAAAATATAACAGTGCTTTGGCCTCCTGGATGTGCAGTCCATTTAACCTGTTCGGGTTTCCTCTGCACATCAGTACAGGCACAGGGCAGGACGACTGAGTCTCCTGTGTGCCCAGTGATCTGTATGGGTTCAGAATCAGACAGAACACAGCCTGCTGTGAGAGAGAGAGAGTGAGAGAGGGAGGGGAAGATGGGGGTGGGATTAGGAGATATAAGCACACCTGATTGGATGTCTCACATAGGCCCTCTCACACCTCTGCTACTGCCTCTTTTACAGTGAGACTGATGTCTTTGTTTTGTCTGTCTTCTCCACACCTGTACTTTCTGACACAGTGATATGAGAGAGGAGAGACAGGTTTCCAAGGGAGACGGAGTACAACACCTGCACTCTGCCTGTTGCAGTAATCCAGAAATATGGACGTTTTTGAACACAATATGAACATCTGAACATGGATTCCAGGCAATCGAAAATTATATGAAAGTTTTTCATACAGCATAATATCAACATGTTTTATTTGACATTATTAAAATACTTTATTTTGATTGTTTTAGGTGGTTCACAATTTACAAGGTGCTAATAAATATTAATATGTATTATATATTTATAATGACAGTAATTACAGTGAAAAACAATTTGAGTTTGAGAGAAATGAGCAACAAATTCCAGTTGCAACACGTTGGTTAGTTGTTCCTAAAGACACCCCTGTGAAGCAGGCCATAAAGTACTCAAACATTGCAGAAGGGATGTTGTACTTGATTCTGCCATAATATCATTAAATGCTGCATGCAATTTAACAATATTTCACAATAATCTAATGAGAAACAAATTAAGGAAATATCAGATTTCAAAAAGGCATCTCTTATCAAATCTGGCTATTCAAACTTGGGTTGTAACTTCAACTCAACTTCAACTCAGAAGTACTGGAATGTACTTCATTCCAGAATGGTGATTTGTACTTCTACATTTTAGTGGAATTAAACACATACATTTACTGGATGGTTACACATTACTCTTAGAACCCTTCTAGTAGCACCCAATTCTTGATATGCTATGGGCAAATGTGGTCAAATTTACCTGTCACTGTGAGAGTGATGTCTTTGTAACTATCTGGAGATGCTTCACACCTGTATCTGTTTGTGTATCTGTCCGCAGCAAATCTCGCATACTACTGGGCCGATCAGCCTAATAATTGTTGTGCATGCTGGCAGCAGGCCAAGGACCTCATTTCTCAAATATTTTGCAAATCGGTCAACGACAAGTATTTTATTTGAATTAATTTCCATCATTGTTATAGAGGGTATGCATTGACGTCACTTTCCCACCGGAATACGCCCCCTCAGTCGGGACTGAGTGGCAAAACATGCTGCCATATGGCTGCCTTTAGTATAGGAAACTGCAAAACCGGGAGTAAAACAAACGATTATCTGCTTAAATTAAAGGCAGTTGGACTCGACAGTGATCCTTACAACTTACCAAAGAACCAGTGGTCCATGGACATTCAACAAGAAATCGGAGCTATCTTTTTACAGCCTGCTGAAAGCTAAGAAAGAAAAGAGAAGCAATGCATTGCTGCAATTTGCAGAAACAACTTGAATCCAGGCACCGAAACGTGGATTTGCAGTTGTTATTTTGTGTCAGGTATGTTGGATTTTTGGGTAAAATCATACCTTAATAATGTATATGCTTGTCTAGCTAATACTAACCATCCCCCCTTTGTTTGTAGAACACAAGGCTCATCATCATGGATGTTTTTTAATAAATGCTGACAAAAACTTTACAGTTACACAGAATATAAATGAAAGATGCTAAATATTTAATTGATGAGTAGTCAATACTGTAGCCTACATAACTTAAGGTATGATTTTACCCAAAAATCCAACATACCTGACACAAAATGACAACCACAAATCCACGTTTCGGTGCCTGGATTCCAGTTGTTTCTGCAAATTTCAGGGATCCATTTGCATCACTTTTCTTTAGCTTTCGGCAGTCTGCAAAAAAGATAGCTCCGATTTCTTATTGAATCTATTTGTACAGTCAATCACACAACAGCTCTTTCCCATTTTAGATGTGTTCTTTGTGTTTTCACGGCATTCAAGCTGAACGCTAACGCTATCACTCAGTAGTCTTTCTGCCACTCAGTGGGTGTAACCACAGTGACTTCCACCTACTGTGATGTCATGTGCATACCCTCTATTGTCCATTGAAATACATTGAGTTCTAACTCCTCACTCCTCCTAACCGGCCGGTAGGGGCCGCAAGTGATCAACAACTGCTTCCGTTTGGAATGAAAGATCAGCGATGTAAAATGTCTGTTTCTATGTTAAAATGCCAACAAAATAATCCGCCAACTAACGGGGTATGTTAATGTTTGAATCTGTGGCAATTATTTTGTTGGCATTTTCACCTTGAAATTGATATTTTACATCGCTGGCCTTTTGGGATTGTTCCCGTCCAGATTGTTCCTGTCCACATTTGAAAGGAAAGTGCCAGACTATAACGTCAACATTAGCTCTGTCTAAGACATCGTGGCTGATATGAACGAAATTAGCTAACATGTCACCACCTTTAGCGTTACTTCACTGAATCGGCGTTTTTGGGATTTTCAGTGGCCCGTGGTAAAAACTTGTAATATTGTATTTTGTCTGATTGCATTGATTGTGTAGCCTCTTTTGCTGCATCAGCAAAGCTAACACGCCTGGCGGAGATCTGCACTCTACTGAGTGCACTCTTCTAGTTTCCATTGTGGTCCGTTAAGACCTGGTGGCAGTATAGCACAATGGTCAGGGAAATAGGCATGTAGGCCACTCTGGACAATAGTGTCTTCAAAATGTCTTATAAATGTAATATAAATATGTTTGAAATAAGTATAAATCATCATTCATTCATTAGATAGTTGGAGCTGTATCTGGGTAGCAACTATTATCTGGGTAGCAACCATTATCAATTAGTAGCTGAAGTAACAGTACTTCTTCCATGTTGTATAAATACCTTTCTCCAGAGCAGATTAAGCAATGTTCTTAGATATGAGTTCAAAGCATAGTGCAAAAGATCACATTTATTTTACAAAATATTTATTTAACCCCAGAGGAAATTTTAATCAGGAAGGGGGTTGAACTAATGCTCCTAACTCTACAACAAAACCCTGAAATGCATGAAAAAAACCTTCTGATTTTACAGTAAAGAAACACATTTTTGAAACATTAAAATTTCCTTTTCCAAAGAACCAAGCACTTCAGGTTCAAGTCAGTGAAGTGTACCTTCATCGTTCATGCAAAGTTTATGTACAGGCTCTTGAATCACAATTGCAATCACAATCTAATAATTTATACTTAAAAGCTCACAACGGACTTAGGACACAAGTGCTTTATCTCTATATTAAACACTACACTTATTTACACAAGAAAATGACAACAGGCTTAGCTGTTGAGAATGATACCCAGAAGTCTGTGCATCATTCTCTCTTTACTTCTATAGGACTAAAGATAGCACATAGACACACAGCTGTAACTGCAAGCATATATTTAAGGTTTGAGTGAAGCTCTTTGAAAGCATCAATAGTACAGAGAAAATGATTAACTCACCTGAGATCATGTGATTCAGACTGCTGACCAGCCAGACACAGACCAGCATGGTTTTCATTGTTTTAACCTACCATAAAATGAATTCACAGAAGATTCTGTTACACTGATGCAAACTGCCTGTGTGGAAGTGTGAAGTATTTGCTCCTTTTTCAGCTAACACTATTTTTTTTCAACGGTGTACTGCATGAGTGACATTTCCTGCCACTGTGTGAATCCTAAAATCAGGCCCAGTTCTAGAGTTTTTTGCGCTCTGGGCAAGATCACATTTTGACACCCCCCCCCCCCCCCCCCCCCCCCGTTTCCATAGAACCCAAAATACATGACTCTCTAAACAATACCGATAGTAACCTAGCTAACTTTGGCTATATATAGGCCTACAGCAAACTGAATGATCGGACAAAACTGACATTTAGTTCAGAGTTCAACAGTAGTAAGGGTGTGGGGGGGCATGTATGTTTATATGTCTATGGGGGGGGGGGGGGGGGGGGGGGCGCATCACAGCACACATCACTAAACTAGGCTGCTATTTCGGCGCTCATGTGCCGCCCCTCGCCACCTGCCGCCCTGGGCGGTCACCCAGAGTCCAGAGTTGCCCAATGGACGGGCCGGCCCCGCCTAAAATTAGAATTACCTTGAACAGTACATATTCAAAAATAAATAAAAAACATAAGTCAGGGTTACTTTTCTTATAGAAGTCAATAAAGAAGCCCTTTAGTCCAATGAAAGCAATGTGTTCACAGCTACAGCATGTCCAGTAGCCACAACCAGTTTAGTTTCCTTTGACAACATATTGGACAGTCACAAAATACCAAAAACCCAAATCTCCCATATCTGTCCCCCTTCACAAAAAAGTTTAATTATGTAAAAAAGACCAGCGTGACTGGTCCATTGACCCTGTGCCTCCATTGGAGTGATGCAGGGCCCACCAAAATAATTCACACCCATGATAAAGATTACCTGTATAAAATAAACACTACAGGTAATGGGTTGTAGAAGCAGGGAAATGACATTATTTGTATATGATCCAAGGGGAAAAAAATACTTTTGTTTAACTAAAAATATACATTTTCATACTTATTTATGCCCATAATTATTCTTCTACAATCCATCAAAGATTAATGTGTATTGACTTTTGAATCTTTTACTTATTCCAAGTTCATGTTAATCTTAGGGGACTGTTTCGCGGCCTTTCATTGCTTTCTGTTTCACTGTGGCTTTCTGGTTCACTTAATGCTATTCATGCATCACAGAGTCAAATTACATTACATTACATTACATTTATTTAGCAGACACTTTTATCAAAAGTGATGTACAAAAGTGCATGTCGTGGTAGTTGGACAACTACAAAAAACAGGTTCAGTAAGGTACAATGCTCATTTTGTACAGCTATTGCTAGCCAAATTAGTGTAGCCACTGGTTAATGTCTCCCAGTGTTCCTTTCTCTATTTTTCACTGAGACATGCGCAATCTGTCCCACCTCAGACTGACAGTCTGGCCCAGATATGCCCCAAAGTGTTCACTGGGGAAAGTGGGATTCCTGCTCTTTGGAAGGGCATCTCTTTTTGAGTTTTTAAAGCAGGATTTTAGCTGATAGCTAATCGGGTCTGACCCTGTTATATGGTGGTAGTTCTCAACTGTGTTTCCTGCCTGAACACATATAAATAGATGGTGGTTTGGCATCCAGTTTCATTGCACTTGTGTGTGGTTATTACGGAACATATATCAAATACAATGGTATACAATTCTATCCAGTAACTTGGCAAAAACATTAATTGTGTATATAAAATGTTTGTGAAAGAAATGACACTGTGGAAAAAAAAAAAAAAAAAACATCTACTGGCTGTATGCTGACCATGCAGCTCAACAAAACTGAAGAAAAACAAGAAATCATTTCATTTGTTCTTTCGACCATGGCCCTTAGAAGAATACATTGGCAAGGGTTGCAATACAGGCAAATCTTAGGTTCTCTCATCGCTCTTAGGTTCATTTATCAGCTCACCTACCTGTAAAAAAAAAAGACATTAAGAATATCTTCCTGAACTTGTTAGACCATGCAATTTTGCAAGGTCCCCGGCCCCTGATCTTATACAGCTGCCATTGTAGAGGCCACATCTGACCAATCTTCCCCATACTTGTCTGTAGCTTCATCAGTGTGGAAACATTGTTACACACATTTTATGATCGAATATGGTTGTATGCATGTTTCATGAATGAAACTAGGCAATGTTCTTATCTAAGTCAATGATCCAAAACACTAAAGCAAATCCACATCAAAATTGCTGAAAAAAAAAGAAAAAAAAGTGTTGGAGTGGCCTAGTCAGTCCTGACTTGAAACCAACAGAGATGCTGGGGCTGTATCAGAAACGAGAAGTTCATACTCAAAACCACAAATTTGTCTGAATTAAAGCAGTTCTGCAAATAGTGGGGTAAAATTCCCCCATAGCTAGTGAAAGACTAATATCAATGTATAGGAAGCGTTTGGTTGCAGTTATTACTGCTGAAGGTGGTGTAACCAGCTAAGTTTAAGGGCACAATTTTTCACTTGGGTGATATATGTAAGTGTTTGATAATTTTTTCAAAGTTTTGTCTCCAATTGATTATTTTAAAATGTCCTCTGATGTGAACAAAGTAGATGATCTAACTGACTTGCCAATAGAAATGTACGGTAACATGAAAAAAACTTCTGATTTTCGAGTAAAGAAACACATCTTTACTTCTATGGGACTATAGATAGCACATAGACACACAGCTGTAACTGCAAGCATATATTTAAGGTTTGAGTGAAGCTCTTTGAAAACATCAATAGGACAGAGAAATTGATCAACTCACCTGAGATCATGTGAATCAGTCTGCTGACCAGCCAGCATGGTTTTCAGTGTCAACTTTCCAATCAAATATACACACAGAAGATTCAGCTGCACTGATCCAAACTGCCTCTCTATGGAAGTGTGAAGTGTTTGCTTCTACAAAAAACTATCTAAGCTAATGCAATTGTTTTCAATGACACACAGTATGAGTCACATTTCCTGCCCTTGTGTGAATCCTAAAATGGGAGGTACCTCGAACTGGACATATGAAAAAGCAGAAATAAATAAAATAAAAATAAACAAAAATTTATTATAGTTTTTACAATGAAAAATGTGCATCTTATTTGTGGGGCGGCACGGTGGTGCAGTGGGAAACACTGTCCCCTCGCAGCAAAAAGGTCCTGGGTACGAATCCCAGCCCCTTTCTGTGACTGCATGGGTTTCCTCTGGGTACTCCGGTTTCCTCCCGCCATCCAAAGACATGCAGGTAGGCTAATTGGAGACTCTAAATTACCCATAGGTGTGAGCGTGTGAGTGAATGGTGTGTGTGCCCTGTGATAGGTTGGCTGCCTATCCACAGGTGTAATCCTGCCTCTTACCCAATGCACACTGGGATAGTATGATTTCTGAATCAATTTTAGGGGGAATTATATGCTAGCTGCCCAAAATAATTTAGCTACTGTAACAATTATGCCACCTCTGATTTGCTATAACAAACAACATGCTTTTTTGCTGTTATATGTTTACTCAATGCCATCAAAAGAGACAACGAGAGGGTTGGTACCCACGGAGGTCATGGAGAAAGCTTCAGATTTGGAGATTAGGGACACTAGATGGAGTTGAAAACCATCTACTTTGGGGTGGCCTATTTTAAAATGGTCTATAATATTTGTTAAAGAAATGAATTGTAGTCATCAACGTGTTTTGCTTTTTAAGTTAGTTAACGGCTTAATGTTAAATGTGCTCAGCTAATTTTCTTGCTACATTGGCATAGTATCATCTTTTGCACGCTTCAAGTGATTAATGGAAAAGAAACAGCCACCTCACTGGCATTTATTATAAGCACACACCACATTGGTATGTATAGTAAGCTATTTGCTTTGTAAAAGCTTTCCTCATTGATTTGGACATTACCACAACTCACTTAATGGTAAGTTACGAAGCTGCTTTTGTGTCAATGTTTGTGCACTTTTTTCATAAATATAGCCCCACGCTTCATAATCTGAGGATGTGGCTGGTCTCACATTATCATAGGAAAACTGTTTCCTTGATTAACCTTAGTATGTGCATTTCTGGAACAATATAGTGAGCTTGTCAGCAAACAATCTCTATCACAAGCTTATTTGCTGGTAGCTTGCTAACCAACTTGGGTAGCCTACTCGTCCAGCTAATAAGCAAACTAGCTAGTATACCTTCTGAAATAAAAATGGAACAAATGCATTGGTATTAGCGATTTTCTGTCTCCACAGATATATTATTTAAACAATTTCATACATTAAATAGGCTAGTTATCCATGCTCATACCATAATTCCATTCCATTGTTGCACATGCGATAATATAAAGAAATACTACAGTATCAATACACATACATTTTTAATGCAAAATTTTATCATTACGATTATTAATAATCAGAGGTTTTTGCAAGTTAAACTAACATCATGCTATAATGCAGTGCACATAGAAGTACTGAGATGCAAAATACAAAATAATATAGAATTTCATCCTGATCCTACATACTTTACATGATTCACAAAAGAAATTCACAAACACATTGTTTACATTAATATAAATGATCTCTTTGCTACAGATGGTGTGTGTGTATGTGCATATGTGAATGCGTTTGTGTGTGTGTGTGTGTGTGTGTGTACGAGGTGTATTTCTATAAATTTGATGACATTCCAAGTTTAATGGCAGCATATTCTGTGGAGTCTTCACTTTGATTTTGGATGTTTGTATTGTTCACTGTTTTACTGTGAACAACAGTAGAATATGTCACTAAATCAGCATTCTCCTCCTCCTCCTGCTCCCTGGTCCCCATCTCTTGTTCTTCTCTGGATTCCACATGTGCATTTTTCCTGGATCTAACTCTGCAGTAAAATAACACAGCCCCACACACTGCGACCGTGGCAATAACAGCAATGGTCGCGTACAAGATGGACTTTTTCAGGTCTTCAGAGATTTCCTTGCTTCCATGTGTGGATACGTGCTCGGTTATGGTTGGAGACCGGGTGGTGGCTTCTACAAAATAAAACCTTTGTCAATTTCTGCAGAAGCACAGCAAGGAAATGTTTATTTTTTTAACAACTGGCCATTATAGAGGTCCTGTGGTATTGCTGGCACACGTTTCAGGTTGTAGGTAAGACCAAGTTCTTAGCGCCAGACTGTGCTGAAATATCACTGTGCAGTGTTTGAAAAAATTATCACCGCAAAAGGCCAATCCTGCTGTGGTTTCACACACCCAACGCAAACGTCAAAAAACGAGGAAGAAAATAGCAACTTTAGAAAAATATCATTTTATGTACGTTCGTGTATACAACATGTGCCATTTACTTTGATTCCATTAGAACTGTTTGCCGACATTTTGCACCATAAAATAAGGCTCTGGTACAGCGCTAGTGCACAGGGTCACCACCAGGGACTTTGGGGCCCCACGATCCCGGGTCACCCTATCACTGTACAGTTACTGCACAGTTTTTTGAGGGCCTCTTTCGGTCAGGGCCCTTGGAATTGTCTTAAACTCTGCCCAGACGTAAGGCGCCCCTGGTGGTACACATTGGGTATTTTTGGTTGCTGCTGCCATATTTACTGCCAGCAGCACACCAGGTGCAAGCAGGCCTCAGTCTGTCATCAGTGAGCGGTAATGCAGATGATGCAGGTAGTGCAGGTGAGTACACTGATAGAGGACATTAACATCAACACCAGCACTCTCTATAGATCAGCCTGCAGGCAGTAAAGCATATCTCCATCAACACTACTGGTGACTCAAAAGCAAAGAGGGAAAACATATGAAGAAAAGATATCTATAGTGTAACAGATCATGGGAGCGTAGTCCAGAGAGCTGTCACTGCAGTCACTGTGAGCTCGGACTATCAGTACAGAGGCACCTCTGTGTCAAGGTGTTCTATAATTGTGGGAAAACAGTGTGTTCCACAGCTGAAATAATCCTTGCTTATATTTCTCAGAGATAATGAAAAAACTTTTCATCTGGTAGGTAAATTTGAGAGAACCATGTTGTTGTTGTCTCCATAACAGAGCATCTTAAATAATAAAAAATCACGTCATGGTCAAATATGTCCCACCCGCCCAGTTCACCTGCAGCCAATGGGGCATCAATCTATGTGAGCTTATATAACGTTATCATTTGAAGATTTCACACAACTCATTATAGTTTAATAGATAAATTTACCTTTCACTGTGAGACTGATGTCTCTGTAATTCCCATCTGCTTCACACCTGTATGTTCCCCCATCTGACAGAGTAAGATCTGAGAGACGGAGAGACAGGTTTCCAGGAGAAATGGAGTCCAACACCTGCACTCTGTCTTTGTAGCGATCATTGACACTTGGAGGATTTTGTAAAAATATAACAGTGCTTTGGCCTCCTGGATGTGCAGTCCATTTGACCTGTTCGGGTTTCCTCTGCACATCAATACAGGCACAGGGCAGGACGACTGAGTCTCCTGTGAACCCAGTGATGTGTATAGGTTCAGAATCAGACAGAGCACAGCCTTCTGTGAGAGAGAGAAAGAGAGGGAGGGGAAGATGGGGGTGGGATTAGGAGATATAAGCACACTTGATTGGATGTCTCACTTAGTCCCTCCCACACCTCTGCTACCGCCTCTTTTACAGTGAGACTGATGTCTTTGTTTTGTCTGTCTTCTGCACACCTGTACCTTCTGACACAGTGATATGAGAGAGGAGAGACAGGTTTCCAAGGGAGACAAAATTCAACACCTGCACTCTGCCTGTTGCAGTAATCCGCCAATATGGACATTTTTGAACAAAATATGAACATCTGAACATGGATGTCAGGCATTAGAATATGATATGAAATGATCTCTAACATAATATAAACATATTTTATTTGTTATTATTTCAAATACAGTTCAATGGTTTTAGGTTATATGGTTCACAACTTACAAGGCTGTATGGGCAATCATTATAATGACAATAATTACGCTGGTAATGATTAGAATTTGAGGGATATGAGTAATGAATTCCAGTTACAACACATTGGTTAGTTGTTCCTAAAGACACCACTGTGAAGCAAGACATGAAGGAATAAACATTGCAGAAGGAATGTTGTACTTGATTCTGTCCTAATATCAAAAAATGCTGCATGAATTTAACGTATCAAAATAATCTATTGAAAAACTGGAAAATTGAAATCAAAGGTTTAAAAAAGTCTCTCTTATCAAAACTCACTGGTGCAAACTTGAGATTAAACTTCCGCTCAACTTGTGGTGCAGAAGTAATGTGACTCATTCGATAACGGTGATTTCTATTGTGCATGTTATTGCAATGAACCAAATACATTTACTGTAAAGTTAAATAAAACTCATAGAGCCTTGTGTCAACCTGTGTCACCCCATCCTTGACATGCTATGGGCAAATGTGGTCAAATGTACCTTTCACTGTGAGACTGATGTCTCTGTGATTTCCATCTGCTTCACACCTGTATTTACCCCCATCTGACAGAGTGAGATCTGAGAGACGGAGAGACAGGTTTCCAGGAGAAATGGAGTCCAAAACCTGCACTCTGTTTTTGTAGCGATCGTTGACACACGGCAGGACTTTGTGGAAATATAACAGTGCTTTGGCCTCCTTTGTGTACAGTCCATTTTATCTTTTCGGTTTCCTCTGCACATCATACAGGCACAGGGCAGGACGACTGAGTCTCCTGTGAACCCAGTGATGTCTATGGGTTTTAGAATCAGACAGAACACAGCCTGCAGAGAGAGGGAGAAAGAGAGGGAGGGGAAGATGGGGGTGGGATTAGGAGATATAAGACACCTGATTGGATGTCTCACATAGGCCCTCTCCACCACTGCTACTGCCTCTTTTACAACGAGACTGATGTCTTTGTTTTGTCTGTCTTCTGCACACCTGTACTTTCTGACACAGTGATATGAGGGTGGAGAGGCAGGTTTCCATGGGAGACGAAGTTCAACACCTGCTCCCTGTCTGTTGCAGTAAGTCCACAAATATGGACTTTTTTTTGAACATGGATGCCAGGCATTAGAATATGATATGAAATCATCTCTAACATAATATCAACATATTTTAATTGTTATTATTTCAAATACAGTTCAATGGTTTTAAGTCATATGGTTCACAACTTACAAGGCTGTATGGGCAATCATTATAATGACAATAATTATGCTGGTAATGATTAGAATTTGAGGGATATGAGTAATGAATTCCAGTTACAACCCATTGGTTAGTCGTTGCTAAAGACACCCCTGTGAAGCAAGACATGAAGGAATAAACATTGCAGAAGGGATGTTGTACTTGATTCTGTCCTAATATCAATAAATGCTGCATGAATTTAACCTATCAAAATAATCTATTGAAAAACTGGAAAATTAAATTTAAGGTTTAAAAAAGTATCTCTTATCAAAACTCATGGTGCAAACTTGAGATTAAACTTCCGCTCAACTTTGGTGCAGAAGTAATGTGACTCATTCGATAATGGTGATTTCTATTGTGCATGTAATTGCAATGAACCAAATACATTTACTGTAAAGTTAAATAAAACTCATAGAGCCCTTGTGTCAACCTGTGTCACCCCATCCTTGACATGCTATGGGTAAATGTGGTCAAATTTACCTTTCACTGTGAGACTGATGTCTAGGTAATTCCCATCTGCTTCACACCTGTATGTTCCCCCATCTGACAGAGTGAGATCTGAGAGATGGAGAGACAGGTTTCCAGGGGAAATGGAGTCCAACTCCTGCACTCTGTTTTTGTAGCGACCGTTGACACTCGGAGGAAATATAACAGTGCTTTGGCCTCCTTTGTGTACAGTCCATTTTATCTTTTCCGGTTTCTTCTGCACATCAGTACAGGCACAGGGCAGGACGACTGAGTCTCCTGTGAACCCAGTGATGTCTATGGTTTTAGAATCAGACAGAACACAGCCTGCAGAGAGAGGGCGAGAGAGGGAGGGGAAGATGGGGGTGGGATTAGGAGATATAAGCATGCCTGATTGGATGTCTCACATAGGCCCTCTCTCACCTCTGCTACTGCCTCTTTTACAGTGAGACTGATGTCTTTGTTTTGTCTGTCTTCTCCACACCTGTACTTTCTGACACAGTGATATGAGGGAGGAGAGACAGGTTTCCAAGAGAGACGAAGTTCAACACCTGCTCCCTGTCTGTTGCAGTAATCCACAAATATGGACTTTTTTGAACATGGATGCCAGGCATTAGAATATGATATGAAATCATCTCTAACATAATATCAACATATTTTAATTGTTATTATTTCAAATACAGTTCAATGGTTTTAAGTCATATGGTTCACAACTTACAAGGCTGTATGGGCAATCATTATAATGACAATAATTATGCTGGTAATGATTAGAATTTGAGGGATATGAGTAATGAATTCCAGTTACAACCCATTGGTTAGTCGTTGCTAAAGACACCCCTGTGAAGCAAGACATGAAGGAATAAACATTGCAGAAGGGATGTTGTACTTGATTCTGTCCTAATATCAATAAATGCTGCATGAATTAAATGTATCAAAATAATCTACTGAAAAACTGAAAATTGAAATCAAAGGTTTAAAAAAGTATCTCTTATCAAAACTCACTGTGCAAACTTGAGATTAAACTTCCGCTCAACTTTGGTGCAGAAGTAATGTGACTCATTCTATAATAGTGATATCTATTGTGCATGTTAGTGCAATGAAACAAAAACATTTACTGTAAAGTTACATGAAACTCATAGAGCCCTTGTGTCACCCAGTGTCACCCCGTCCTTGACATGCTGTGGGCAAATGTGGTCAAATTTACCTTTCACTGTGAGTCTGATGTCTCTGTGTTTTCCATCTGCTTCACACCTGTATGAGCCCCCATCTGACAGAGTGAGATCTGAGAGACGGAGAGACAGGTTTCCAGGGGAAACAGAGTCCAAAGCCTGCACTCTGTGTTTGTAGTGATCATTGACACTGGGAGGATTTTGTGAAAATATAACAGTGCTTTGGCCTCCTGGATATGCAGTCCATTCGAACCGTTCAGGTTTCCTCTGCACATCAGTACAGGCACAGGGCAGGACGACTGAGTCTCCTGTGAACCCAGTGATGTCTATGGGTTCAGAATCAGGCAGAACACAGCCTGCTGTGAGAGAGAGAGAGTGAGAGAGGGAGGGGAAGATGGGGGTGGGATTAGGAGATATAAGCACGCCTGATTGGATGTCTCACATAGGCCCTCTCACACCTCCACTACTGCCTCTTTTACAGTGAGACTGACGTCTTTGTTTTGTCTGTCTTCTCCACACCTGTACTTTCTGACACAGTGATATGAGAGAGGAGAGACAGGTTTCCAAGGGAGACGAAGTTCAACACCTGCTCCCTGTCTGTTGCAGTAATCCACAAATATGGACTTTTTTTAAACAAAATATGAACATCTGAACATGGATGCCAGGCATTAGAAAATGATATGAAATCATCTCTAACATAATATCAACCTATTTTATTTGTTATTTTTTCAAATACAGTTCAATGGTTTTAGGTTATATGGTTCACAATTTACAAGGCTGTAAGGGCAATAATTATAATGACAATAATTACTCCGGTAATGATTAGAATTTGAGGGATATAAGTAATGATTTCTAGTTACAACATGTTAGTTAGTTGTTGCTAAAGACACCCCTGTGAAGCAAGCCATGAAGGAATAAACATTGCAGAAGGGATGTTGTACTTGATTCTGTCTTAATATAAAAAAATGCTGCATGAAATGAATGTATCAAAATAATCTATTGAAAAACTGTAAAATGAAATTTAAGGTTTAAAAAAGTTTCTCTTATCAAAACTCACTGTGCAAACTTGAAATTAATCTTCCGCTCAACTTTGGTGCAGAAGTAATGTGACTCATTCGATAATGATGATTTTTATTGTGCATGTTAGTGCAATGAAACAAATACATCTACTGTAAAGTTACATAAAACTCATAGAGCCCTTGTGTCACCCAGTGTCACCCCGTCCTTGACATGCTATGGGCAAATGTGGTCAAATTTACCTTTCACTGTGAGTCTGATGTCTATGTGTTGTCCATCTGTTTCACACCTGTATGGTCCCTCATCTGACAGAGTGAGATCTGAGAGACGGAGAGACAGCTTTCCAGGGGAATCGGAGTCCAAAACCTGCACTCTGTGGCTGTAGTGATCGTTGACACTGGGAGGACTTTGTGAAAATATAACAGTCTGTTGGCCTCCTGGATATGCGGTCCATTCGAACCATTCAGGTTTCCTCTGCACATCAGTACAGGCACAGGGCAGGACGACTGAGTCTCCTGTGAACCCAGTGATGTCTATGGGTTTAGAATCAGACAGAACACAGCCTGCAGAGAGAGAGAGAGAGAGAGAGAGAGAGAGAGAGAGTGAGAGAGGGAGGGGAAGATGGGGGTGGTATTAGGAGATATAAGCACGCCTGATTGGATGTCTCACATAGGCCCTCTCACACCTCTGCTACTGCCTCTTTTACAGTGAGACTGATGTCTTTGTTTTGTCTGTCTTCTGCACACCTGTACTTTCTGACACAGTGATATGAGAGTGGAGAGACAGGTTTCCAAGGGAGACGGAGTGCAACACCTGCTCCCTGTCTGTTGCAGTAATCCACAAATATGGACGTTTTTGAACACATTATGAACATCTGAAAATGGATGCCAGGCAATCGAAAATTATATGTATTATATACGTTTTTCATGAAATTATCTCTCTCATAATATCAACATGTTTTATTTGATATTATTCAAATACTTTATTATGATTGTTTTAGGTGGTTCACAATTTACAAGGTGCTAATAATTATTAATATGTATTATATATTTATAATGACAATAATTACAGTGAAAAACGATTTAAGTTTGAGAGAAATGAGCAACAAATTCCAGTTACAACATGTTGGTTAGTTGTTCCTAACGACACCCCTGTGAAGCAAGCCATGCATACTCAAACATTGCAGAAGGGACGTTGTACTTGATTCTGCCATAATATCATTAAATGCTGCATGCAGTTTAACAATATTTCACAATAATCTAATGAGAAACAGATTAAGGAAATATCAGATTTCAAAAAGGCATCTCTTATCAAATCTGGCTATGCAAACTTGGGTTGTAACTTCAACTCAACTCCAACTCAGAAGTACTGCAATGTACTTCATTCCAGAATGGTGATTTGTACTTCTACATTTTAGTGGAATGAAACACATACATTTACTGGATGGTTACACATTACTCATAGAACCCTTCTAGTAGCACCCAAGTCTTGACACGCTATGGGCAAATGTGGTCAAATTTACCTTTCACTGTGAGAGTGATGTCTTTGTATCTATCTGGAGATGCTTCACACCTGTATCTGTTTGTGTATCTGTCCGCAGCAAATTTTGCATACTACTGGGCCGATCAGCCTAATAATTGTTGTGCATGCTGGCAGCAGACCAAGGACCGCATTTCTCAAATATTTTTCAAATCGGTCAACGACAAGTATTTTATTTGAATTAATTTCCATCATTGTTATAGAGGGTATGCATTGACGTCGCTTTCCCACCGGAATACGCCCCCTCAGTCGGGACTGAGTGGCAAAACATGCTGCCACATGGCTGCCTTTAGTATAGGAAACTGCAAAACTGGGAGTAAAACAAACAATTATCTGCTTAAATAAAAGGCAGTTGGACTCGACAGTGATCCTTACAACTTACCAAAGAACCAGTGGTCCATGGACATTCAACGAGAAATCGGAGCTATCGTTTTACAGACTGCTGAAAGCTAAGAAAGAAAAGAGAAGCGATGCATCGCTGCAATTCACAGAAACAACTCGCATCCAGGCACCGAAACGTGGATTTGCGGTTGTTATTTTGTGTCAGGTATGTTGGATTTTTGGGTAAAATCATAGCTTAATAATGTATATGCTTGTCTAGCTAATAGTATCTAACCATCCCCCCTTTGTTTGTAGAACACAAGGCTCATCATCATGGATGTTTTTTAATAAATGCTGACAAAAACTTTACAGTTACACAGAATATAAATGAAAGATGCTAAATATTTAATTGATGAGTAGTCAATACTGTAGCCTACATAACTTAAGGTATGATTTTACCCAAAAATCCAACATACCTGACACAAAATGACAACCGCAAATCCACGTTTCGGTGCCTGGATTCCAGTTGTTTCTGCAAATTTCAGGGATCCATTTGCTTCACTTTTCTTTAGCTTTCGGCAGTCTGTAAAAAAGATTTCTTGTTGAATCTATTTGTACAGTCAATCACACAACAGCTCTTTCCCATTTTAGATGTGTTCTTTGTGTTTTCACGTCATTCAAGCTGAACGCTAACGCTAACGCTATCACTCAGTAGTCTTTCTGGCACTCAGTGGGTGTAACCGCAGTGACTTCCACCTACTGTGATGTCATGTGCATACCCTCTATTGTCCATTGAAATACATTGAGTTCTAACTCCACACTCCTCCTAACCGGCCGGTAGGGGCCGCAAGTGATCAACAACTGCTTCCGTTTGGAATGAAAGACCAGCAATGTAAAATGTCTATTTCAATGTTAAAATGCCAACAAAATAATCCGCCAACTAACGGGTATGTTAATGTTGCAATCTGTGGCAATTATTTTGTTGGCATTTTCACCTTGAAATTGATATTTTACATCGCTGGCCTTTTGGGATTGTTCCCGTCCAGATTGTTCCTGTCCACATTTGAAAGGAAAGTGCCAGACTATAATGTCAACCTTAGCTCTGTCTAACACATCGTGGCTGATATGAATGAAATTAGCTAACATGTCACCACCTTTAGCGTTACTTCACTGAATTGGCGTTTTTGGGATTTTCAGTGGCACATGGTAAAAACTTGTAATATTGTATTTGTCTGATTGCATTGATTGTGTAGCCTCTATTGTTGCATCAGCAAAGCTCACACGCCTGGCGGAGATCTGCACTCTACTGAGTGCACTCTTCTAGTTTCCATTGTGGTCTGTTAAGACCTGATGGCAGTATAGCACCATGGTCAGGGAAATAGGCATGTATGCCACTCTGGACAATAGTGCAGGGTTTTCCCTACCATAGAAAGGCTTAGGCACAGTGCCTAAGTGTTTTTGCGGAGTGCCTTAAGCCGAATGAACGTAAAAAGGCATTTAGGCGACAGATCAGAATGAATGTAAAAACAACGGTGAGAGTTCTATGTGCTGACAAAAAAAACCCCCAAAAAAACACAGAGGTGGCTTTATGGTTTTAAACACTCCGTGCTATGATGACATTATAAATAGAAGTGGGTGATTGACAAGCGTTTTTATGCATGGTAGGTTTGATCTAAATGCATTTACAGAATATAGCGTTTTTCTCCCAAAGATGGTATTTCTCGATATAATTGTGCCGCCGTGTTAACACATTACTACGGTTGCGGGTCAGGCACTCTTCACTCTTAAGAAGAAAGTTTAGGATAGCGCTTCCGATTTCGCTTGTGTCGAAAGTGCTGCGACAGAAACAGCGATTGACTTACCCACTAACCACTTCTGTCCAAAATGTAAACAAGTAAGACAGTTTTCATGGTCGGGGAAAAAAATATGACAACGTTAGCCAGCGAAGCTAGTTAATTGATGTTACATAAAGATACCTCGACTGAACTAACGTTAGTATCTAACATGGCTTGGTAGCTAAAAATTGTATGCTGTGTTCACATGTAACGTCTTTTTCTGATGAAAACCGCTGGTCAAAGCGTATTTTCATATTAAAAAAAAAAAATGCTGTTCCAAAATATAGTTGAGAGTGCCTAAGCCCTCTGAAAACCTAGGGAAAACCCTGATAGTGTCTCCAAAATGTCTTATAAATGTAATATAAATATGTTTGAAATAAGTATTAATCAGCATTCATTCATTAGGCAGTTGGAGCTGTATATGGGTAGCAACTATTATCTGGGTAGTAACTATTATCAATTAGTAGCTGAAGTAACAGTACTTCTTCCATATTGTATAAATATATTTTCCAGAGCAGATTAAGAAATGTTCTTAGATATGAGTTCAATGCATAGTGCAAAAGATCACATTTATTTTACAAAATATTTATTTAACCCTGGAGAAAATTTTAATCAGGAAGGGGGTTAAACTCATGCTACTAACTCCACTACAAAACCCTGAAATGTATGAAAAAAACATTTTAGAGTAAAGAAACACATTTTTGAAACATTAAAATTTCCTTTTCCAAAGAACCAAGCACGTCAGGTTCAAGTCAGTGAAGTGCACCTTCATCATTCATGCACAGTTTATGTACAGGCTCTTGAATCAAAATTGCTATCACATTCTAATAATTTATACTTACAAGCTCACAAAGGACTTAGGACACATTTCTTTATCTCTATATTAAACACTTATTTTACACAAGAAAATGACAGCAGGCTTAGCTGTTGAGAATGATACCCAGAAGTCTGTGCATCATTCTCTCTTTACTTCTACAGGACTAAAGATAGCACATAGACACACAGCTGTAACTGCAAGCATATATTTAAGGTTTGAGTGAAGTTCTTTGAAAGCATCAATAGGACAGAGAAAATGATCAACTCACCTGAGATCATCTGAATCAAACTGCTGACTAGCCAGACACAGACCAGCATGGTTTTCATTGTTTTAAACTCCATAAAATGAATTCACAGATGATTCTGTTACACTGATGCAAACTGCCGGTGTGGAAGTATGAAGTATTTGCTCCTTTTCCAGCTAACACTATTTTTTTTCAACGGTGTACTGCATGAGTGACATTTCCTGCCACTGTGTGAAGCCTAAAATTAGAATTCCCTGAAACAGTACATATTCAAAAAGCATAAATAGATTTCAAAAGAAAATTGGTAAAGGCCACCTTGTGCTGTCCTCTGAAAATAAATAGAAACGTATAATGTTTTTTAGCTGCGATCGCAGCTCTATAGCTCTGTCTGTCGGTCGGTCGGTTGGTCCACAAAAGTGTCCCACCCCGTAGCGGTCACAGTTGTCGCCCCTGAAGGCTGAAATTTGGCATGGAGCTTGGTCATGACCGAAGGTATAGCTGAGTAACTTTCAGGCCGATTGACCAGGAGGGGGCGTGGCGATGGGCGTGGCCTATCACAAAAAGGTGCATAACTCCCGAATGGATTCACAGATTTGCACAAGATTTTGTGGAATGGTTGGTCATGAGCCAAAGAAGAGGTTACGTGTTTGTGTGAGGATGTGTGCGCGGATGCATGCACACATGGATGCATGCGCGTGTGCGTCGCAGCTATTGCGGATTCGTGCTTGTTATTTAAGAATGTGTCCCAAATTTGTGGTTGCAATACATGAAACGCTTTCACAGAAACGTCAATGTAAATAAACCTCACACATGACACATGACTGTTCAACAAGTCAGGGTTACTTTTCTTATAGAAGTCAATAAAGAAGCCCTTTAATCCAATGAAAGCAATGTGTTTACAGCTACTGCACGTCCAGTAGCCACAACCAGTTTGGTTTCCTTTGACAACAAATCGGACAGTCACAAAATACCAAATACCCAAATCTCCCATATCAGTCCCCCTTCACAAAAAAAGTTTAATTATGTCAAACAGACTAGCGTGATTGGTCCATGGACCCTGTGTCTCCAGTTGGAGTGATGCAGGGCCCCCCAAAATTATTCACACCCATGATAAAGATTACCTGTATAAAATAAACACTACAGGTAATGGGTTGTAGAAGCAGGGAAAGTACATCATTTTGTGCAATATGATCCAAGGGGAAAAAAATACTTTTAACTAAAAATATACATTTTCATAATTATTTATGCCCATAATTATTCTCTAAAATCCAACAAAGATTAATGTGTATTGACTTTTGAATCTTCTACTTATTCCAAGTTCATGTTAGTCTTAGGGGACTGTTTCATGGCCTTTCATTGCTATCTGTTTCACTGTGGTGAAACAGGAAGTCACGGTTCACTTAATGCTATTCATGCATCGCAGAGTCAAATTACATTACATTACATCTCATTTATTTAGCAGACATTTTTATCCAAAGCGACCTACAAAAGTGCATGTCAGGGTAGTTGGACAACTACAAAAACAGGTTCAGTAAGGTACGATACTCATTTCGTACAGCTATTGCTAGCCAAATTAGTGTAGCCACTGGTTAATGTCTCCCTGTGTTCCTTTCTCTATTTTTCACTGAGACATGCGCAATCTGTCCCAGCTCAGACTGACAGTCTGGCCCAGATATGCCTCAAAGTGTTCACTGGGGAAAGTGGGATTCCTGCTCTTTGGGAAGGGCATCTTTTTTTGAGTTTTTAAAGCAGGATTTTAGCTGATAGCTAATCAGGTCTGACCCTGTTATATGGTGGTAGTTCTCAACTGTGTTTCCTGCCTGGACACATATAAATAGATTATGGTTTGGCATCCTGTTTCATTGCACTTGTGTGCAGTTATTACGGAACATATATCAAATACAATGGTATACAAGTCTATCCAGTGACTTGGCAAAAACATTAATTGTGTATATAAAATGTTTGTGAAAGAAATGACACTGTGGAGAAACCAAAAACATCTACTGGCTGTATGCTGACCATGCAGCTCAACAAAACTGAAGAAAAACAAGAAAGCATTTCATTTGTTCTTTCGACCATGGCCCTTAGAAGAATACACTGGCAAGGGTTGCAATACAGGCACATCTTTTTCTTTATAATGATATCTGTAGGAAGCACCTAATTCAAGCCTTTTGCAACAGTATTTGAGGGATGGTTGACTTATTTGATAGAATGCAAGTCTTAACAACCTTACTGATTGTACTTGAATTCAACATTTAAAGCGGTGTGCTTTGAACCATTCAATGAACTCTCAGTTCGATCAACAATATTCTTATCAAATGTTCCAATATTACAAATAAATATTACAAATTTCATTTAGTGCTGTTGACCATCGAGGATACCATTTGCCTAAGTATGATGTGTGTTTGTTTAACCACATGTGTTTGTTTACTTATGGGAGGGAGACTGTTTGGGAGGTGTTGACAAATTCACCAGCTATCTATTCAAAGTAATGTCGATAACTGTAATAACACTTGTTTCAAATCAGGCATAAAATCCATATTGAAAAAAACCTCAGGATTGTATGGGCCATTTCCAAGACTCTGAGTCTCCACCGTACCACAGTGAGAGCCATTATATCCAAATGGAGAATACTTGGAACAGTGGTAAATCTTTCCAGGAGTGTCCAGCCTGCTGACATTTCTCCAAGGGTGCAGGGACAGCTCATCCAGGAAGTCAAAAACAATCTCAGAACATCCAAAGAATTTAGATGATACGCAAACCTTTTGGTATAATGTTCTATGGACAGATGAGTCAAAAGTGGAACTTCTTAGAGACCATCGGGCCCATTATGTCTGGCGTAAAGCAAATACAGCATTTCACATTAAGAACATCATAGGAACAGTCAAACATGGTGGTGGTAGTATGATGGTGTGGGGACCAGGACAACTTGACAGTATGGAAGAAACCATGAATTCTGCTCTTTACCAGAAAATTCTGAATTAGAATGTCTGGTCATCTGTCCATGAGCTGAAGCTGAAGCATAATTGGGTTTTGTAGCAAGTCAATGATCCAAAACACTAAAGCAAATCCACATCGAAATTGCAGAAAAAGAGAAAAAAAGGTTTTGGAGTGGCCTAGTCAGTCCTGACTTGAACTCAGCGGAGATGCTGGGGCTGTATCAGAAATGAGAAGTTCATGCTCAAAACCACAAATATGTCTGAATTAAATCCTAGGACTCAAAATGGTTTTTGGCCGTTTTTTTCACTATCTTCATTTTTTTAAATATTTTATTTATTTATTTATTTTTTTACAGTTTTTTTTACATAATTACAAAGAAGCTCCAAGTATTATATGTGTGTGTGTGTGTGTGTGTGTGTGTGTGTGTGTGTGTAACTAATGCCCAAGAACTATGTACTATAAATATAAATAAATAAAAATACATTTTTATTTATGGTATTAAAAATTTTTCTTTGTTTTTGAACAATAGTAAACTACTAAGAAAACTAAAATATTACTTTATTATTACTATATTATTTGAACTGCTGTTGGAGTTACGGGGGAGGGCTGGGGGGCAGGGGGAGTTGGTGGCAAAGCTGAGGAGATTGGAGGCGGGGCAGTGCATTGATGTGCTGATGTGCTGAGCAGTTCCTTAAGAAAAAAAAAGGGTCAGACACATATTCCAATCCATTGCTGGGCTTAGTAGAGAAAGCACATTTCAGAGCACCCCAGAGACAGATAGAATAATAATACATATTTCAAATAATAAATACAACATTGAAAAAAAAAAAAAAACAGAAAACGAAATATCAACTTGCCATCCCTGCTAACTGCGTGCAGAGTACCGTATTATTTATTTAGATATTGGCAGACTACAGCATAAATTGCGACTTTTCTTTATATTCAATATTAGTAATTGCAGCGAGAAACTGCAGTTGTAGACACAAGAAAGTTTGTTACATTATGGTAGCAATGGAACTATGCGGACTATATATATATTTACCATCACCAAGTTTTTTCTTAAATTTGTTCTTGAGAAAATTCCTAAGAAAAGTCTATGTCAGATTCACGACGTGTTCTTAAACCCCAGAATTGTTCGCACGTGTTCTTAAAATGAATCCCATTGTCCTCGTAAGTGTAAAGCGCGTGCCAGTTGTTCCTAATTAGCATAGGTAAACGGCCCGGCAATCCCCATGAAAGGGCATGAGACTGCAGGGCCGTGTGCACACACAGAAATCAAAAAGGAAAGTTGAGAGCGAACAAAGTCAATAATGCCCAAACGAAAATCTAAATAGGGTGGAGCACCGGACTCCAAACATAAGAAAAACTTCAGTAGTTCTGAAGTGGAGGTTTTGCTGCAGGAAGTGAACAGCAAATGACCTGTCTTATTTAGTAGCGTCAGTAGTGGATATAAAATAACTGTAATGTTACATGCATTCATTCTGTTTGGGTGTTTCTAGCGCCTTCTATGGGCCATTGTGTGAATGTCAATTATTCTTGTTGTTTCGGATGTTTGCCTTCTCATTGGTTGTTTGGAGTCACATTGCTTGCCTAGTCACATGATAAGAGCAGCCATTTTCCCTGTAAAACAAGCTGGAGAACAGCTTGTTTCAGGACCTCCTTTGATCTTGTTCCATCTGCCTGTGTGATCCTGGGAGAAGCTTTGTTTGTTAGTAGATTGATTCATCTATGTGTTTGGGAATTGTTTCTGCTCATGTTTCATAGTCACCTTTGTATTGTTTGCAGTTTCACACTACAACAACTTGACCAAATGAAAGTTCTGTATCTTCATTAAACGGACGTACAAGTGCACGTTGATAACTCACTTTATGCTCCTTCATCATTGAAGCTACCTAGGGCTACTTAAGTCAAGTCAGTTAAGAGTGTTTAGCTATCTGGTGATGTGTGCCTCGCTACGCGCTCAGGTTCCAGAATAATAACACAAAAAAGATGCATGGGATGATATTACTCATTCAGTGAACACTGTATCCGGAGAAGGGCGCCCAACTGATGAAGTAAAAAAATGGTTTGATGTCAAAAAAAAAAAAAAATACTGGGGGGAGTGGGCGCAAGAATTGTGTGCTATGCATTCAAACGACAAAGCGCTTTACGTCACATTACTATTGCTAATTAAATCAACCGGCAGTAAACTGCATCGGAGTAAACCCGTTGCTGCACAAAACACTGCATTTACTCCCGCTGAGGCAACCACCCACTGAGGCGGAACCTGGCACCTTAATGCTTTGTAAAATAATGAAAATAATTATTTTAAAATATTATGATAAAAAATATTATTGTACTTTAAATCCAATAATATTATACAACTGTAGAATTGAAGAAAATGCAATAACCAATTATTTTGCACAAACATGTCAGCACTCAAATGTGTGTAAGTGTGCTCTTGAGTGTGCGTAGATTCTGTTCTTACCTAAGAACAAATCCCAAATAAGAAAACATTGGTGAATGTCAGAATCTTTGTGAAAGCTGTGTAAGTGGGTTTTAAGAAGAAAATTTTTCTTAAGAATGGTTGGTGAATGAGGCCCATTGTTTTATTATACCAGCGTGTTTTCGTGCGTTTGCAGAGAAATGCAAATACCATCAATAAAAATGGTTTAGCAATTTCTCAGCAAAATGATGCATTCAAAGCCTAAACAAACTCACCCGATATTGCCTTCAAATGGATCCATGCCAAAGAAAAGTAATTATTCATCCTCTCAAAATGGTTTTACTAACAAACTTTCAGTAGCACTGTCGTCCATTGCTTCCCCGACGCGAAAATTTGGGCGTGTTTTGTTGACATAGTTAAAGCACCATAAATTGCACCCGAATGGCTAAAGATACATGCCACTCAAAGTTCAGATCCTCCCCCCATTAATAAAAAAAAAGAAAACCGAGTAAGCATTGGAAAGTACGGAGATCTTCGTTGACGATGAACTGTAGTGATTTATGATGCCAAAAGGCATCATCCTTGTCCATGCAGTTAAGTTACAACAAATATTAATGTATAATCAAATGGCGAGGTTAAACTACCTAAAAACAATTAACAAAGGTTCCAGACATGGATAGTCAGACAAGAAATTAATGAAAGAAGACACCAAACCACAGTTTATTTGTTACAAAGTAATCCAGGCTGGGCCAAGCCAAAAATTTAAAAACCAAAAGACAGCAGAATATTTAAAAAATAACACAGTTGAAATGTAGAGCACCAGACCTAGATGAGGGACTCAAATGCCCAGTTCCGTCTAACAGTTACAAAACTTCCAAGTTTCCAAAACTGACTACTAAAAGAAAGCTGCATATTTTATCTAGTGAAAGAGAGGAGGAGGGAGGGGGATTGATACTCACTCTGACACACACAGACACACACACACACACCTACACGCACACACACGCAGACCCACACTCACACACAGAGGCACATATTCACACCTCAAATGGTGACCAACCCAGTTCAATCAATCAATCAATCAATCAATGAAATTTCATTACATAGCGCATTTCATAACAATTGTCACAATTCACTTCACAGACAACCCTGGCCTAAACCCCCACAGGAGCAAGCCCAAAGCAACAGTGGCAAGAAAAATCTCCCTGTGGCAGATACCTCGAAAGGAACCAGGCTCAAGGGGGAAACCCATCCTCCTCTGGTCGGCTCAGGTTCATGCTCTTATCTCCACGCTATGCTGATGTCTGAGATTATTTTGGAAGTAAAACTCATTTTTGCATGTTTATTGTGGGTAAAAATAACTGGGAAAGGCCCAGAAAATCTCAATTCACCTACAGCACCACAGCCAAATATGTCCCACCCATAGAATGTTGTCATTTGAAGAGTTCCCACAGCCCATTTAAACCTTTAAACACAACTGGTCAAATCTATGTATAACTGTGAGACTGATGTTTCTGTAATTCCCATCTGCATCACACCTGTATGTACCCCCATCTGACAGAGTGAGATCTGAGAGACGGAGAGACAGGTTTCCAGGGGAAATGGAGTCCAACACCTGCACTCTGTCTTTGTAGTGACCGCCATTGGCAGGAAGTTGTGGAAATATAACAGTGGTTTGACCTCCTTTGTGTGTAGTCCATCTGAACCATTCAGGTTTCCTCTGCACATCAATACAGGCACAGGGCAGGACGACTGAGTCTCCTGTGAGCCCAGTGATGTGTATAGGTTCAGAATCAGACAGAACACAGCCTTCTGTGAGAAAGAGAGGGAGGGGAAGATGGGGGTGGGATTAGGAGATATAAGCACACTGGATTGGATGTCTCACTAGACTGATGTCTTTGTTTTGTCTGTCTTCTCCACACCTGTACTTTCTGACACAGTGATATGAGAGAGGAGAGACAGGTTTCCAAGGGAGACAAAATTCAACACCTGCACTATGCCTGTTGCAGTAATCCAGAAATATGGACTTTTTTGTACAAAATATGAACATCTGAACATGGATGCCAGGCATTAGAAAATGATATGAAATCATCTCAAACATAATATCAACATATTTTATTTGTTATTATTTCAAATACAGTTCAATTGTTTTAAGTCATAAGGTTCACAACTTACAAGGCTGCATGGGCAATCATTATAATGACAATTATTACGCTGGTAATGATTAGAATTTGAGGGATATGAGTAATGAATTCCAGTTACAACACATTGGTTAGTTGTTGCTAAAGACACCCCTGTGAAGCAAGACGTGAAGGAATAAGCAATGCAGAAGGGATGTTGTACTTGATTCTGTCTTAATATCAAAAAATGCTGCATGAAATGAATGTATCAAAATAATATATTGAAAAACTGTGCATGTTAGTGCAATGAAACATATACATTTACTGTAAGGTTACATAAAACTCACAGAGTCCTTGTGTCACCCAGTGTCACCCCGTCCTTGACATGATATGGGCAAATGTGGTCAAATTTACCTTTCACTGTGAGACTGATGTATTTGTAATTCCCATCTGCTTCACACCTGTATGGTCCGCCATCTGACAGAGTGAGATCTGAGAGACGGAGAGACAGGTTTCCAGGGGAAATGGAGTCCAACACCTGCACTCGGTCTTTGTAGTGACCGCCATTGGCAGGAAGTTGTGGAAATATAACAGTTTGACCTCCTGTGTGTGCAGTCCATTCGACCCATTCAGGTTTCTTCTGCACATCAGTACAGGCACAGGGCAGGACGACTGAGTCTCCTGTGAACCCAGTGATGTCTATGGGTTCAGAATCAGACAGAACACAGCCTGTAGAGAGAGAGCGAGAGAGCGAGAGTGAGAGGAAGATGGGGGTGGTATTAGGAGATATAAGCATGCCTGATTGGATGTCTCACATAGGCCCTCCCACACCTCTGCTACTGCCTCTTTTCCAGTGAGACTGATGTCTTTGTTTTGTCTGTCTTCTCCACACCTGTACTTTCTGACACAGTGATATGAGAGTGGAGAGACAGGTTTCCAAGGGAGACAAAGTTCAACACCTGCACTCTGCCTGTTGCAGTTGTCCACAAATATGGACTATTGTGAACAAAATATGAACATCTGAACATGGATGCCAGGCATTAGAAAATGATATGAAATCATCTCTAACATAATATCAACATATTTTATTTGTTATTTTTCAAATACAGTTCAATGGTTTTAGGTTATATGGTTCACAACTTACAAGGCTGTAAGGGCAATAATTATAATGACAATAATTACTCCGGTAAAGAATAGAATTTGAGGGATTTAAGTAATGATTTCCAGTTCCAACATGTTAGTTAGTTGTTGCTAAAGACACCGCTGTGAAGTAAGACATGAAGGAATAAACATTGCAGAAGGGATGTTGTAAATGATTCTGTCCTAATATCAAAAAATGCTGCATGAAATGAATGTATCTAAATAATCTATTGAAAAACTGTGCATGTTAGTGCAATGAAACAAATACATTTACTGTAAAGTAAATAAAACTCATAGAGGCCTTGTGTCACCCTGCGTCACCCCATCCTTGACATGCTATGGGTAAATGTGGTCAAATTTACCTTTCACAGTGAGACTGATTTCTAGGTAATTCCCATCTGCTTCACACCTGTATCTTCCCCCATCTGACAGAGTGAGATCTGAGAGACGGAGAGACAGGTTTCCAGGGGAAATGGAGTCCAACACCTGCACTCTGTGTTTGTAGCGATCGTTGACACTGGGAGGACTTTGTGAAAATATAATCGTGCTTTGGCCTCCTGGGCGTACAATCCATTTGATCTTTTCCGGTTTCTTCTGCACATCAGTACAGGCACAGGGCAGGACGACTGAGTCTCCTGTGAACCCAGTGATGACTATGGGTTTAGAACCAGACAGAACACAGCCTGCAGAGAGAGAGCGAGAGTGAGAGAGGGAGGGGAAGATGGGGGTGGTATTAGGATATATAAGCACACCTGATTGGATGTCTCACTTAGTCCCTCCCACAACTCTGCTACTGCCTCTTTTACAATAAGACTGATGTCTTTGTTTTGTCTGTCTTCTCCAGACCTGTACTTTCTGACACAGTGATATGAGAGTGCAGAGACAGGTTTCCAAGGGAGACAAAGTTCAACACCTGCACTCTGCCTGTTGCAGTAATCCACAAATATGGACTATTGTGAACAAAATATGAACATCTGAACATGGATGCCAGGCATTAGAAAATGATATGAAATCATTTCTAACATAATATCAACATATTTTATTTGTTATTTTTCAAATACAGTTCAATGGTTTTAGGTTATATGGTTCACAACTTACAAGGCTGTAAGGGCAATAATTATAATGACAATAATTACTCCGGTAAAGAATAGAATTTGAGGGATTTAAGTAATGATTTCCAGTTCCAACATGTTAGTTAGTTGTTGCTAAAGACACCGCTGTGAAGTAAGACATGAAGGAATAAACATTGCAGAAGGGATGTTGTAATTGATTCTGTCCTAATATCAAAAAATGCTGCATGAAATGAATGTATCTAAATAATCTATTGAAAAACTGTGCATGTTAGTGCAATGAAACAAATACATTTACTGTAAAGTAAATAAAACTCATAGAGGCCTTGTGTCACCCTGCGTCACCCCATCCTTGACATGCTATGGGTAAATGTGGTCAAATTTACCTTTCACAGTGAGACTGATTTCTAGGTAATTCCCATCTGCTTCACACCTGTATCTTCCCCCATCTGACAGAGTGAGATCTGAGAGACGGAGAGACAGGTTTCCAGGGGAAACGGAGTCCAACACCTGCACTCTGTGTTTGTAGCTATCGTTGACACTGGGAGGAAATATAACAGTGCTTTGGCCTCCTTTGTGTACAGTCCATTTGATCTTTTCCGGTTTCTTCTGCACATCAGTACAGACACAGGGCAGGACGACTGAGTCTCCTGTAAACGCAGTGATGTCTATGGGTTTAGAACCAGCCAGAACACAGCCTACAGAAAGAGAGCGAGAGTGAGAGAGGGAGGGGAAGATGGGGGTGGTAACAGGAAATATAAGCATGCCTAATTGGATGTCTCACTTAGTCCCTCCCACAACTCTGCTACTGCCTCTTTCACAGTGAGACTGATGTCTGTTTTGTCTGTCTTCTCCACACCTGTACTTTCTGACACAGTGATATGAGAGAGGAGAGACAGGTTTCCAAGGGAGACAAAATTCAACACCTGCACTATGCCTGTTGCAGTAATCCAGAAATATGGACTTTTTTGTACAAAATATGAACATCTGAACATGGATGCCAGGCATTAGAAAATGATATGAAATGATCTCTAACATAATATCAACATATTTTATTTATTATTTCAAATACAGTTCAATGGTTTTAAATCATATGGTTCACAACTTACAAGGCTGTATGGGCAATAATTATGATGACAATAATTATACTGGTAATTATTAGAATTTGAGGGATATGAGTAATGAATTCCAGTTAAAACACATTGGTTAGTTGTTCCTAAAGACACCCCGGTGAAGCAAGACATGAAGGAATAAGCAATGCAGAAGGGATGTTGTACTTGATTCTGTCCTAATATCAAAAAATGCTGCATGAAATTAATGTATCAAAAGAATCTATTGAAAAACTGAAAATTGATATTTAAGGTTCAAAAAGGTATCTCTTATCAAAACTCACTGTGCAAACTTGAGATTAAACTTCCGCTCAACTTTGGTGCAGAAGTAATGTGACTCATTACATAATGGTGATTTCTATTGTGCACATTAGTGCAATGAAACAAATACATTTACTGTAAAGTTACATAAAACTCATAGAGCCCTTGTGTCACCCAGTGTCATGCCGTCCTTGACATTCTATGGGCAAATGTGGTCAAATTTACCTTTCACTGTGAGTCTGATGTCTCTGTGTTGTCCATCTGCTTCACACCTGTATGTTCCCTCATCTGACAGAGTGAGATCTGAGAGACGGAGAGACAGGTTTCCAGGAGATCCAGAGTCCAACACCTGCACTCTGTGTTTGTAGCGATTGTTGACACCGGGAGGACTTTGTGAAAATATAACAGTGCTTTGGCCTCCTGCGTCTGCAGTCCATTTGACCCGTTCAGGTTTCCTCTGCACATCAATACAGGCACAGGGCAGGACGACTGAGTCTCCTGTGAGCCCGGTGATGTGTATGGGTTCAGAATCAGGCAGAACAGTGCCTGCTGTGAGAGAGAGAGAGTGATAGAGAAAGAGAGGGAGGGGAAGATGGGGGTGGGATTAGGAGATATAAGCACACCTGATTGGATGTCTCACTTAGTCCCTCCCACACCACTGCTACTGCCTCTTTTACAATAAGACTGATGTCTTTGTTTTGTCTGTCTTCTCCACACCTGTACTTTCTGACACAGTGATATGAGAGAGGAGAGACAGGTTTCCAAGGGAGACAAAGTTCAACACCTGCATTCTGACTGTTGCAGTAATCCACAAATATGGAATTTTTTGATGAAAATATGAACATCTGAACATGGATGCCAGGCATTAGAATATGGTATGAAATGATCTCTAACATAAAATCAACGTATTTTATTTGTTATTTTTTCAAATACAGTTCAACGGTTTTAGGTTATATGGTTCACAAGTTACAAGGCTGTAAGGGCAATAATTATAATGACAATAATTACTCTGGTAATGATTAGAATTTGAGGGATATGAGTAATGATTTCCAGTTACAACATGTTAGTTAGTTGTTGCTAAAGACACCCCTGTGAAGCAAGCCATGAAGGAATAAGCAATGCAGAAGGGATGTTGTACTTGATTCTGTCTTAATATAAAAAAATGCTGCATGAAATGAATGTATCAAAATAATCTATTGAAAAACAAAATTGAAATCAAAGGTTTAAAAAAAGTATTTCTTATCAAAACTCACTGTGCAAACTTGAGATTTAACTTCCGCTCAACTTTGGTGCAGAAGTAATGTGACTCATTCGATAATGGTGATTTCTATTGTGCATGTTAATGCAATGAAACAAATACATTTACTGTAAAGTTACATAAAACTCATAGAGCCCTTGTGTCACCCAGTGTCACCCCGTCCTTGACATGCTGTGGGCAAATGTGGTCAAATTTACCTTTCACTGTGAGTCTGATGTCTCTGTAGTTTCCATCTGCATCACAGCTGTAATATCCTCCATCTGACAGAGTGAGATCTGAGAGACGGAGAGACAGGTTTCCTGGAGAAATGGAGTCCAACACCTGCACTCTGTGTTTGTAGCGATCGTTGACACTGGGAGGACTTTGTGAAAATATAACAGTTCTTTGGCCTTCTGCAGTCCATTCGAACTGTTCAGGTTTCCTCTGCACATCAGTACAGGCACAGGGCAGGACGACTGAGTCTCCTGTGAACCCAGTGATGTGTATGAGTTTAGAATCAGACAGAACACACCCTGCAGAGAGAGAGCGAGAGTGAGAGAGGGAGGGGAAGATGGGGGTGGTATTAGGAGATATAAGCATGCCTGCTTGGATGTCTCACATAGGCCCTCTCACACCTCTGCTACTGCCTCTTTTACAGTGAGACTGATGTCTTTGTTTTGTCTGTCTTCTGCACACTTGTACTTTCTGACACAGTGATATGAGAGAGGAGAGACAGGTTTCCAAGGGACACGAAGTTCAACACCTGCTCCCTGTCTGTTGCAGTAGTCCACAAATATGGTCATTTTTGAACAAAATATGAACATCTGAACATGGATGACAGGCATTAGAAAATGATATGAAATCATCTCTAACATAATATCAACCTATCTTATTTATTATGTTTTCAAATACAGTTCAATGGTTTTAGGTTATATGGTTCACAACTTACAAGGCTGTAAGGGCAATAATTTTAATGACAATAATTACTCCGGTAATGAATAGAATTTGAGGGATATAAGTAATGATTTACAGTTACAACATGTTAGTTAGTTGTTGCTAAAGACACCCCTGTGAAGCAAGCCATGAAGGAATAAACATTGCAGAAGGGATGTTGTACTTGATTCTGTCCTAATATCAATGAATGCTGCATGTATTTAATGTATCAAAATAATTTATTGAAAAACTGAAAAATGAAATTTAAGGTTTAAAAAAGTATCTCTTATCAAAACTCACTGTGCAAACTTGAGATTAAACTATCGCTCAACTTTGGTGCAGAACTAATGTGACTCATTCGATAATGGTGATTTCTATTGTGCATGTTAGTGCAATGAAACAAATACATTCACTGTAAGGTTACATAAAACTCATAGAGCCCTTGTGTCACCCAGTGTCACCCCGTCCTTGACATCCTATGGGTAAATGTGGTCAAATGTACCTTTCACAGTGAGACTGATGTCTCTGTAGCGCCCATTTACTTCACACCTGTATGTTCCCCCATCTGACAGAGTGAGATCTGAGAGACGGAGAGACAGGTTTCCAGGAGAAATGGAGTCCAACACCTGCACTCTGTCTTTGTAGTGATCGTTGACACTAGGAGGACTTTGTGAAAATATAACAGTTCTTTGGCCTCCTGGATATGCAGTCCATTCGAACCATTCAGGTTTCCTCTGCACATCAGTACAGGCACAGGGCAGGACGACTGAGTCTCCTGTGAATCCAGTGATTTGTCTGGGTTCAGAATCAGACAGAACACAGCCTGCAGAGAGAGAGCAAGACAGAGAGAGCGAGAGTGAGAGAGGGAGGGGAAGATGGGGGTGGTATTAGGAAATATAAGCATGCCTGATTGGATGTCTCACATAGGCCCTCTCACACCTGTGCTACTGCCTCTTTTACAGTGAGACTGATGCCTTTGTTTTGTCTGTCTTCTCCACACCTGTACTTTCTGACACAGTGATATGAGAGAGGAGAGACAGGTTTCCAAGGGAGACAAAGTTCAACACCTGCTCCCTGTCTGTTGCAGTAGTCCACAAATATGGACGTTTTTGAACACACTATGAACATCTGACAATGGATGCCAGGCAATTGAAAATTATATGAAAGTTTTTCATGAAATTATCTCTTGCATAATATCAACATGTTTTATTTGACATTATTCAAATACTTCATTTTGATTGCTTTAGGTGGTTCACAATTTACAAGGTACTAATAATTATTAATATGTATTACATATTTATAATGACAGTAATTACAGTGAAAAACGATTTGAGTTCGAGAGAAATGAGCAACGAATTCCAGTTACAACACGTTGGTTAGTTGTTCCTAAAGACACCCCTGTTAAGCAAGCCATGAAGTACTCAAACATTGCAGAGGGGATGTTGTACTTGATTCTGCCGTAATATCATTAAATGCTGCATGCAGTTTAACAATATATCACAGTAATCTAATGAGAATCAAATCTGGCTATGCAAACTTGGGTTGTAACTTCAACTCAGCTTCAACTCAGAAGTACTGCAATGTACTTCATTCCAGAATGGTGATTTGTACGTCTACAATTTACTGGAATGAAACACATACATTTACTGGATGGTTACACATTACTCATAGAACCCTTCTAGCAGCGCCCAATTCTTGACATGCTATGGGCAAATGTGAAATATGAAACAACTTGAATCCAGGCACCGAAATGTGGATTTGCGGTTGTTATTTTGTGTCAGGTATGTTGGATTTTTGGGTAAACTGAATCTGCGTTTTTGGGATTTTCAGTGGCACATGGTAAAAACTTGTATTATTGTATTTGTCTGATCACATTGATTGTGTAGCCTCTATTGTTGCATCAGCAAAGCTAACACGTCTGGCGGAGATCTGCACTCTACTGAGTGCACTCTTCTAGTTTCCATTGTGGTCCGTTAAGACCTGATGGCAGTATAGCACAATGGTCAGGGAAATAGGCATGTATGCCACTCTGGACAATAGTGCGGTTTTCCCTACCATAGAAAGTGCCTAAGTGTTTTTGCGGAGTGCCTTAAGCCGAATGAACGTAAAAAGGCATTTAGGCGACAGATCAGAATGAATGTAAAAACAACGGTGAGAGTTCTATGTGCTGACAAAAAAACCCCCAAAAAAACACAGAGGTGGCTTTATGGTTTTAAACACTCCGTGCTATGATGACATTATAAATAGAAGTGGGTGATTGACAAGCGTTTTTATGCATGGTAGGTTTTGATCTAAAGGCATTTACAGAATATAGCGTTTTTCTCCCAAAGATGGTATTTCTCGATATAATTGTGCCGCCGTGTTAACACATTACTACGGTTGCGGGTCAGGCACTCTTCACGGTAAGAAGAAAGTTTAGGATAGCGCTTCCGATTTCGCTTGTGTCGAAAATGCTGTGACAGAAACAGCGATTGACTTACCCACTAACCACATCTGTCCAAAATGTAAACAAGTAAGACAGTTTTCACGGTCGGGAAAAAAAAAATATGACAACGTTAGCCAGCGAAGCTAGTTAATTGACGTTACATAAAGATACCTCGACTGAACTAACGTTAGTATTTAACGTGGCTTGGTAGCTAAAAAAGTTAGGCTGTGTTCACACGTAATGTCTTTTTCTGATGAAAACCGCTGGTCAAAGCGTTCTTTCATATTAAAAAAAAAACGCTGTTCCAAAATATAGTTGAGAGTGCCTAAGCCCTCTGAAAACCTAGGGAAACCCCTGATAGTGTCTCCAAAATGTCTTATAAATTTAATATAAATATGTTTGAAATAAGTATTAATCAGCATTCATTCATTAGGTAGTTGGAGCTGTATATGGGTAGCAACTATTATCTGGGTAGTAACTATTATCACTTAGTAGCTGAAGTAACAGTACTTCTTCCATATTGTATAAACATATTTTCCAGAGCAGATTAAGCAATGTTCTTAGATATGAGTTCAATGCATAGTGCAAAAGATCACATTTATTTTACAAAATATTTATTTAACCCCTGAGAAAATTTTAATCAGGAAGGGGGTTAAACTCATGCTACTAACTCCACTACAAAACCCTGAAATGCATGAAAAAAACTTTTAGAGTAAAGAAACACATTTTTGAAACATTAAAATTTCCTTTTCCAAAGAACCAAGCACTTCAGGTTCAAATCAGTGAAGTGCACCTTCATCATTCATGCACAGTTTATGTACAGGCTCTTGAATCAAAATTGCTATCACAATCTAATAATTTATACTTACAAGCTCACAAAGGACTTAGGACACATTGCTTTATCTCTATATTAAACACTACACTTATTTTACACAGAAAATGACAGCAGGCTTAGCTGTTGAGAATGATACCCAGAAGTCTGTGCATCATTCTCTCTTTACTTCTACAGGACTAGAAGATAGCACATAGACACACAGCTGTAACCGCAAGCATATATTTAAGGTTTGAGTGAAGCTCTTTGAAAGCATCAATAGGACAGAGAAAATGATCAACTCACCTGAGATCATGTGAATCAAACTGCTGACTAGCCAGACACAGACCAGCATGGTTTTCATTGTTTTAAACTCCATAAAATGAATTCACAGATGATTCTGTTACACTGATGCAAACTGCCTGTGTGGAAGTGTGAAGTATTTGCTCCGTTTCCAGCTAACACTATCTTTTTTCAACGGTGTACTGCATGAGTGACATTTCCTGCCACTGTGTGAAGCCTAAAATTAGAATTACCTGAAACAGTACATATTCAAAAAGCATAAATAGATTTCAAAAGAAAATTGGTAAAGGCCACCTTGTGCTGTCTAAATAGAAATGTATAATGTTTTTTAGCTGCGACCGCAGCTCTATAGCTCTGTCTGTCGGAAGGTCGGTCGGTCCACAAAAGTGTCCCACCCCGTAGCGGCCACAGTTTTCGCCCCAGGAGGCTGAAATTTGGCATGGAGCTTGGTCATGACCGAAGGTATAGCTGAGTAACTTTCAGGCCGATTGACCAAGAGGGGGCGTGGCAATGGGCGTGGCCTATCACAAAAAGGTGCATAACTCCCGAATGGATTCACAGATTTGCACAAGATTTTGTGGAATTGTGGATTGGTCATGAGCTAAAGAAGAGGTCACGTGTTTGTGTGAGGGTGTGTGCGTGGATGCATTCACACATGGATGCATTCGCGTGTGCGTCGCAGCTATTTCGGATTCGCACTTGTTATATTTAAAAATTTGTCCCAAATTTGTGGTTGCAATACATGAAACGTTTTCAGAGAAACGTCAATGTAAATAAACCTCAGGACAAGATTTTGGATATGTCATAATTGGATATGTCATTTACACATGACTGTTCAACAAGTCAGGTTTACTTTTCTGATAGAAGTCAATAAAGAAGACCTTTAGTCCAATGAAAGCAATGTGTTTACAGCTACAGCACGTCCAGTAGCCACAACTAGTTTAGTTTCCTTTGACAACAAATGGGACAGTCACAAAATACCAAATACCGAAATCTCCCATATCTCTCCCCCTTCACAAAAAAAGTTTAATTATTTCAAAAAGACCAGTGTGACTGGTCCATTGACCCTGTGTCTCCAATTGGAGTGATGCAGGGCCCCCAAAAATTATTCACACCCATGATAAAGATTACCTGTAAAAAATAAACACTACAGATAATGGGTTGTAGAAGCAGGGAAATGACATTATTTTGAATTTCCCATATTAATTATGCCCATAATTATTCTTCTAAAATCCAACAAAGATTAATGTGTATTGACTTTTGAATCTTCTACTTATTCCAAGTTCATGTTAATCTTAGGGGACTGTTTCGTGGCCTTTCACTGTTTTCTGTTTCACTGTGGTGAAACAGGAAGTCACAGTTCACTTAATGCTATTCATGCATCACAGAGTCAAATTTCATTACAGTACATTTTACTTAGCAGACACTTTCATCCAAAGCAACATACAAAAGTGCATGTCATGGTAGTTGGACAACTACAAAAAACAGGTTCAGTAAGGTACGATGCTCATTTCGTACATCTATTTCGGGCATCGGACGCAAATGCCCAATTCCAACTAACAGTTACAAAACTTACAAGTTTCCAAAACTGACTACTAAAAGAAAGCTGCATATTTTATCTAGTGAAAGAGAGGAGGAGGGAGGGGGATTGATACTCACTCTGACACACACACACACACACACACACACACACACAGACCTACGCGCACACACGCAGACCCACACTCACACACAGAGGCACAAATTCACACCTCAAATGGCGACCAACCCAGTTCAATCAGTCAGTCAATTAATGAAATTTCATTACATAGCGTATTTCACAACAATTGTCACAATTCACTTCACAGACAACCCTGGCCTAAACCACCACAGGAGCAAGCCTAAAGCAACAGTGGCAAGAAAAATCTCCCTGTGCCAGATGCCTAAGAAGGAACCAGGCTCAAAGGGGAAACCCATCCTCCTCTGGTTGGCTCAGGCTTCATGCTCTTATCTTCATGCTATGCTGATATCTGAGATTATTTTGGAAGTACAACTCATTTTTGCATGTTTATTGTGGGTAAAAATGACTGGGAAAGGCCCAGAAAATCTCAATTCACCTACAGCACCACAGAAAAATATGTCCCACCCATAGAATGTTGTCATTTGAAGAGTTCCCACAGCCCATTTAAACCTTTAAACACAACTGGTAAAATCTATGTATAACTGTGAGATTGATGTCTCTGTGGTGCCCATCTGCATCACACCTGTATGTACCCCCATCTGACAAAGTGAGATCTGAGAGACGGAGAGACAGGTTTTCAGGGGAAATGGAGTCCAACACCTGCACTCTGTCTTTGTAGTGACAACCGTTGGCAGGAAGTTGTGGAAATATAACAATGCTTTGACCTCCTTTGTGTGTAGTCCATCTGAACCATTCAGGTTTCCTCTGCACATCAGTACAGGCACAGGGCAGGACGACTGAGTCTCCTGTGAACCCAGTGATGTGTCTGGGGGGGGTGGGGGGGGGGGGGGTGGGGTGGGGGAAGGGGAAGATGGGGGTGGTATTAGGAGATATAAGCATGCCTGATTGGATGTCTCACCTAGGCCCTCCCACACCTCTGCCACTGCCTGTTTTACAGTGAGACTGATGCCTTTTTTATCTGTCTTCTCCACACCTGTACTTTCCCTCGTCTGACACAGTCATATGAGGAAGGACAGACAGGTTTCCAAGGGAGACGGAGTACAACACTTGCACTCTGACTGTTGCAGTAATCCACAAACATGGACTTTTCTAAACAATATCAGAACAACTGAACATGGATGCCTGGCATTAGAAAATTATATGAAATGATCTCTAACATAATATCAACATATTATATTTGTTATTTTTTCAAATAAAGTTTGATGGTTAAAATGTGGTCAAATTTACCTTTCACTGTGAGACTGATGTCTCTGTGGTGCCCATCTGCATCACACCTGTATGAACCCCCATCTGACAGAGTGAGATCTGAGAGACGGAGAGACAGATTTCCAGGGGAAATGGTGTCCAACACCTGCACTCTGTCTTTGTAGCGACCACCATTGGCAGGAAGTTGTGGAAATATAACAGTGCTTTGGCCTCCTTTGTGTACAGTCCATTTGAGCCTCTCAGGTTTCCTCTGCACATCAGTACAGGCACAGGAGAGGACGACTGAGTCTCCTGTGAACCCAGTGATGTGTATGGGTTCAGAATCAGACAGAACACAGCCTGCTGAGAGAGAGAGAGGACTAAGGTCTCTGTGGTTTCCATCTGCTTCACACCTGTATCTTCCCCTATCTGACAGAGAGAGAGATCTGAGAGACGGAGAGACAGGTCTCCTGGGGTGGCAGAAATATTCACCCGGTCTTTGTAACGGATGTTCATTTTATTATCATACGGCCAAAGTGTGGTGTTGGAAGGACCTGGATTAAAAATCCATCTTGCAGTGTTCGGTATTGGCTGTCCCACAGTGCAGTAGCAAGGCAGGACCACGGAGCCTCTTGTGTACCCAGTGACCTCTTTGGGTGCTGATAGAGAACAGCCTGCAACAGAGAGTGACTTATTATGAGTGTCCTGTATGGTGATTGATTGAGTGATAGATTGAAATTCTTTAGTTAGATCAGTTAAAAATACATATGGCCCCTCTGACCAGAGATGCCCCAAATACCAAAGATCATCAGAAGGAATAAAACACTATAAAGCCAAGGGCTTATTTCCATTGTGGTCTGTTAAGACCTGGTGGCAGTATAGCACAATGGTCAGGGAAATAGGCATGTATGCCACTCTGGACAATAGTGTCTCCTAAATGTCATATAAATGTAATAAAAATCAGCTTGAAATAAGTAGAAATCATCATTAATTCATTGGGTAGTTGGAGCTTTTGGTAACTGTATCTGGGTAGCAACTATCAACAATTAGTAGCTGAAGTAACAGTACTCCTTCCATATTGGATAAGTACCTTTTTCCAGAGCAGATTAAGCAATGTTCTTAGATATGAGTTCAAAGCATAGTGCAAAAATCACATTTATTTTACAAAATTTTTATTGAACCCCGGAGAAAATTTTAATAAGGAAGGGGGTTAAACTCATGCTACTAACTCCACTACAAAACCCTGAAATTCATGAAAAAAAACTTCTGATTTTCGAGTAAAGAAACACATCTTTACTTCTATAGGACTAAAGATAGCACATAGGCACACAGCTGTAACTGCCAGCATATATTTAAGGTTTGTGTGCGGTCGCAGCTATTGCGGATTCGCGCTTGTTATATTTAAAAATGTGTCCCAAATTTGTGGTTGTAACACATGAAATGTTTCCAGAGAAACGTCAATGTAAATAAACCTCAGGAGAAGATTTTGGATATGTCATAATTGGATATGTAATTTACACATGACTGTTCAACAAGTCAGGTTTACTTTTTTTATAGAAGTCAATAAAGAAGCCCTTTAATCCAATGAAAGCAATGTGTTTACAGCTACAGCACGTCCAGTAGCCACAACCAGTTTGGTTTCCTTTGACAACAAATGGGACAGTCACAAAATACCATATACCGAAATCTCCCATATCTGTCCCCCTTCACAAAAAAAGTTTAATTATTTCAAAAAGACCAGTGTGACTACTCAATTGACCCTGTGTCTCCAATTGGAGTGATGCAGGGCCCCCCAAAATTATTCACACCCATGATAAAGATTACCTGTAAAAAATAAACACTACAGATAATGGGTTGTAGAAGCAGGGAAATGACATTATTTTGTGTAATATGATCCAAGTGGAAAAAAATACTTTTGTTTAACTAAAAATATACATTTTCATATTTATTTATGCACATAATTATTCTCTAAAATCCAACAAAGATTAATGTGTATTGACTTTTGAATCTTCTACTTATTCCAAGTTCATGTTAATCTTAGGGGACTGTTTCGTGGCCTTGCATTGTTTTCTGTTTCACTGTGGTGAAACAGGAAGTCATGGTTCACTTAATGCTATTCATGCATCACAGAGTCAAATTACATTACATTACATTTATTTAGCAGACGCTTTTATCCAAAGCGACGTACAAAAGTGTATGTCATGGTAGTTGGACAACTACAAAAAAACAGGTTCAGTAAGGTATGATGCTCATTTCGTACAGCTATTGCTAGCCAAATTAGTGTAGCCACTGGTTAATGTCTCCCTGTGTTCCTTCCTTATTTTTCACTGAGACATGCGCAATCTGTCCCACCTCAGACTGACACTCTGGTCCAGATATGCCCCAAAGTGTTCACTAGGGAAAGTGGGATTCCTGCTCTTTGGAAGGGCATCTCTTTTTGAGTTTTTAAAGCAGGATTTTAGCGGATAGCTAATCAGGTCTGACCCTGTTATATGGTGGGAGTTCTCAACTGTGTTTCCTGCCTGAACACATATAAATAGATGGCGGTTTGGCATCCAGTTTCATTGCACTTGTGTGTGGTTATTACGGAACATATATCAAATACAATGGTATTCAAGTCTATCCAGTAACTTGGCAAAAACATGCTGTGGTGTGGGGATGGCTGGTTTAAGCGGCCACACCTGCCCTGGGTCAAGTTAATTAGACCTGGCCAATTGGATAATTGGTTAAGAATTAGAGAATTGGCCAGGCTAATTGGACCCAGGAACAGGAGTGGCTGCACCTGTGCGTAGTGAGGTAATCGGTGCGCACAGGTTAAATCTGCCATCCCCACTCACAGGAGGGAGCTTCTCAGTCATGACAGTGTTTAACATCTGCTCCTTGGCAGTAACATCTTGCCAACCCTTGCAAATAAATGTGGACTATTTGAACATCTTCTCCCTGTGTCTCTGTGCTGGAGGGCCCCGTGGAAAGCCACTTCGGTGGCCTGTGGCAGGCGTGTTTGTCACACATGCATTGTGTATATAAAATGTTTGTGAAAGAAATGACACTGTGGAGAAAAAAAAAAAAACATCTACTGGCTGTATGCTGACCATGCAGCTCAACAAAACTGAAGAAAAACAAGAAATCATTTCGTTTGTTCTTTCGACCATGGCCCTTAGAAGAATACATTGGCAAGGGTTGCAATACAGGCAAATCTTAGGTTCTCTCATCGCTCTTAGGTTCATTCATCAGCTCACCTACCTGTAAAAAAAAATAAAGAAAATCTTCCTGAACTTGTTAGACCATGCAATTTTGCAAGGTCCCCGGCCCCTGGTCTTATACAGCTGCTATTGTAGAGGCCACATCTGACCAATCTTCCCCATACTTGTCTGTAGCTTCATCAGTGTGGAAACGTTGTTACACACATTTTATGATCGAATATGGTCGTATGCATGTTTCATGAATGAAACTAGGCAATGTTCTTATCAAGTCAATGATCCAAAACACTAAAGCAAATCCACATCGAAACTGCTGAAAAAAAGAAAAAAAAGTGTTGGAGTGGCCTAGTCAGTCCTGACTTGAAACCAACAGAGATGCTGGGGCTGTATCAGAAACGAGAAGTTCATACTCAAAACCACAAATTTGTCTGAATTAAAGCAGTTCTGCAAATAGTGGGGTAAAATTCCCCCATAGCTAGTGAAAGACTGATATCAACGTATAGGAAGCGTTTGGTTGCAGTTATTACTGCTGAAGGTGGTGTAACCAGTTAAGTTTAAGGGCACAATTTTTCACTTGGGTGATATATGTAAGTGTTTGATAATTTTTTTCAAAGTTTTGTCTCCAATTGATTATTTTAAAATGTCCTCTGATGTGAACAAAGTAGATGATCTAACTGACTTGCCAATAGAAATGTATGGTAACATAAAATGTGTAGAGTTGTGATAAACTGAGTTTGCATATCTTTAGCCTAGGTATAAGTAACTTTTGGCCTCTGTATATAAACTGTATATAAATATATGTGGTAAAAAATGAGACTGTTCTGAAGAAAAGTGATGTCAGATTATTTTGGAAGTAAAACTCATTTTTGCGTGTTTATTGTGGGTAAAAAATCAATTGAAATATGTATGTGTAGCTCTCCTATTCAATACTCTTGTACAATATAACTGGGAAAGGCCCAGAGAATCTCCATCTACCTACAACACCACAGCCAAATATGACCCATTCATAGAACGTTATCATTTGAAGAGTTTCCACGGCCCATTTAAAGTTTTAAACACAACTGGTCAAATTTCTGTATTAATGTGAGACTGATGTCTCTGTGTTGTCCATCTGCTTCACACCTGTATGTTCCCCCATCTGACAGAGTGAGATCTGAGAGACGGAGAGACAGGTTTCCAGGGGATCCAGAGTCCAAAACCTGCACTCTGTGTGTGTAGCGATCATTGACACTGCGAGGACTTTGTGGAAATATAACAGTGCTTTGGCCTCCTGGATATGCAGTCCATTTGATCTTTTCCGGTTTCTTCTGCATATCAGTACAGGCACAGGGCAGGACGACTGAGTCTCCTGTGAACCCAGTGATGTCTATGGGTTCAGAATCAGACAGAAGACAGCCTGCAGAGAGAGAGAGAGAGCGAGAGTGAGAGAGGGAGGGGAAGATGGGGTGGTATTAGGAGATATAAGCATGCCTGATTGGATGTCTCACATAGGCCCTCTCACACCTCTGCTACTGACTCTTTTACAGTGAGACTGATGTCTTTGTTTTGTCTGTCTTCTCCACACCTGTACTTTCTGACACAGTGATATGAGAGAGGAGAGACAGGTTTCCAAGAGAGACAAAGTTCAACACCTGCTCCCTGTCTGTTGCAGTAATCCACAAATATGGACTTTTTTGAACAAAATATGAACATCTGAACATGGATGCCAGGCATTAGAAAATGATATGAAATCATCTCTAACATAATATCAACATATTTCATTTGTTATTTTTTCAAATACAGTTCAATGGTTTCAGGTTATATGGTTCACAACTTACAAGGCTGTATGGGCAATAATTATAATGACAATAATTACTCCGGTCATGATTAGAATTTGAGGGATATAAGTAATGATTTCCAGTTACAACATGTTAGTTAGTTGTTGCTAAAGACACCCCTGTGAAACAAGCTATGAAGGAATAAACATTGCAGAAGGGATGTTGTACTTGATTCTGTCTTAATATTAAAAATGCTGCATGAAATGAATGTATCAAAATAATCTATTGAAAAACAAAATTGAAATCAAAGGTTTAAAAAAGTATCTCTTATCAAAACTCACTGTGCAATCTTGAGATTAAACTTCTGCTCAACTTTGGTGCAGAAGTAATGTGACTCATTCTATAATGGTGATTTATATTGTGCATGTTAATGCAATGAAACAAATACATTTACTGTAAAGTTACATAAAACTCATAGAGCCCTTGTGTCACCCAGTATCACCCGGTCCTTGACATGCTGTGGGCAAATGTGGTCAGATGTACCTTTCACTGTGAGTCTGATGTCTCTGTGTTGTCCATCTGTTTCACACCTGTAATATCCCCGATCTGACAGAGTGAGATCTGAGAGACTGAGAGACAGGTTTCCTGGAGAAACGGAGTCCAACTCCTGCACTCTGTGTTTGTAGCGATCGTTGACACTGGGAGGACTTTGTGGAAATATAACAGTGCTTTGGCCTCCTGGATATGCAGTCCATTCAATCTTTTCCGGTTTCTTCTGCACATCAGTACAGGCACAGGGCAGGACGACTGAGTATCCTGTGAACCCAGTGATGTCTATGGGTTTAGAATCAGACAGAATACAGCCTGCAGAGAGGGAGAGAGAGAGCGAGAGTGAGAGAGGGAGGGGAAGATGGGGGTGGGATTAGGAGATATAAGCACACCTGATTGGATGTCTCACATAGGCCGTCTCACACCTCTGCTACTGCCTCTTTTACAGTGAGGCTGATGTCTTTGTTTTGTCTGTCTTCTGCACACCTGTACTTTCTGACACAGTGATATGAGAGTGGAGAGACAGGTTTCCAAGGGAGACGGAGTACAACACCTGCTCCCTGTCTGTTGCAGTAGTCCGCAAATATGTACTTTTTTGAACAAAATATGAACATCTGAACATGGATGCCAGGCATTAGAAAATGATATGAAATCATCTCTAACATAATATCAACCTATTTTATTTGTTATTTTTTCAAATACAGTTCAATGGATTTTAGGTTATATGGTTCACAACTTATAAGGCTGTAAGGGCAAAAATTATTTAATGACAATAATTACGCTGGTAATGATTTAATTTGAGGGATATGAGTAATGATTTCCAGTTACAACATGTTAGTTAGTTGTTGCTAAAGACACCCCTGTGATGCAAGCCATGAAGGAATAAACATTGCAGAAGGGATGTTGTACTTGATTCTGTCCTAATATCAAAAAATGTTGCATGAAATGAATGTATCAAAATAATCTACTGAAAAACAAAATTAAAATCAAAGGTTTAAAAAATTATCTCTTAACAAAACTCACTGTGCAAACTTGAGATTAAACTTCCGCTCAACTTTGGTGCAGAACTAATGTGACTCATTCGATAATGGTGATTTCTATTGTGCATGTTAATGCAATGAAACAAATACATTTACTGTAAAGTTACATAAAACTCATAGAGCCTTTGTGTCACTCAGTGTCACCCTGTCCTTGACATGCTGTGGGCAAATGTGGTCAAATTTACCTTTCACAGTGAGTCTGATGTCTATGTGTTGTCCATCTGCTTCACACCTGTATTGTCCCCCATCTGACAGAGTGAGATCTGAGAGACGGAGAGACAGGTTTCCTGGAGAAACGGAGTCCAACTCCTGCACTCTGTGTTTGTAGTGATCGTTGACACTGGGAGGACTTTGTGGAAATATAACAGTGCTTTGGCCTCCTGGATATGCAGTCCATTCGATCTTTTCCGGTTTCTTCTGCACATCAGTACAGGCACAGGGCAGGACGACTGAGTCTCCTGTGAACCCAGTGATGTCTATGAGTTTAGAATCAGACAGAACACAGCCTGCAGAGAGAGAGAGAGAGTGAGAGAGGGAGGGGAAGATGGGGCTGTATTAAGAGATATAAGCACGCCTGATTGGATGTCTCACATAGGCCCTCTCACACCTCTGCTACTGCCTCTTTTACAGTGAGACTGATGTCTTTGTTTTGTCTGTCTTCTCCACACCTGTACTTTCTGACAGTGATATGAGAGAGGAGAAACAGGTTTCCAAGAGAGACAAAGTTCAACACCTGCTCCCTGTCTGTTGCAGTAATCCACAAATATGGACTTTTTTTTAACAAAATATGAACATCTGAACATGGATGCCAGGCATTAGAAAATGATATGAAATCATCTCTAACATAATATCAACCTATTTTATTTGTTATTTTTTCAAATACAGTTCAATGGATTTAGGTTATATGGTTCACAACTTATAAGGCTGTAAGGGCAAAAATTATAATGACAATAATTACGCTGGTAATGATTAGAATTTGAGGGATATGAGTAATGATTTCCAGTTACAACATGTTAGTTAGTTGTTGCTAAAGACACCCCTGTGATGCAAGCCATGAAGGAATAACATTGCAGAAGGGATGTTGTACTTGATTCTGTCCTAATATCAAAAAATGCTGCATGAAATGAATGTATCAAAATAATCTACTGAAAAACAAAATTAAAATCAAAGGTTTAAAAAAATTATCTCTTAACAAAACTCACTGTGCAAACTTGAGATTAAACTTCCGCTCAACTTTGGTGCAGAACTAATGTGACTCATTCGATAATGGTGATTTCTATTGTGCATGTTAATGCAATGAAACAAATACATTTACTGTAAAGTTACATAAAACTCATAGAGCCTTTGTGTCACTCAGTGTCACCCCGTCCTTGACATGCTGTGGGCAAATGTGGTCAAATTTACCTTTCACTGTGAGTCTGATGTCTATGTGTTGTCCATCTGCTTCACACCTGTATTGTCCCCCATCTGACAGAGTGAGATCTGAGAGACGGAGAGACAGGTTTCCTGGAGAAACGGAGTCCAACTCCTGCACTCTGTGTTTGTAGCGATCGTTGACACTGGGAGGACTTTGTGGAAATATAACAGTGCTTTGGCCTCCTGGATATGCAGTCCATTCGATCTTTTCCGGTTTCTTCTGCACATCAGTACAGGCACAGGGCAGGACGACTGAGTCTCCTGTGAACCCAGTGATGTCTATGAGTTTAGAATCAGACAGAACACAGCCTGCAGAGAGAGAGCGAGAGTGAGAGAGGGAGGGGAAGATGGGGTGGTATTAGGAGATATAAGCACGCCTGATTGGATGTCTCACATAGGCCCTCTCACACCTCTGCTACTGCCTCTTTTACAGTGAGGCTGATGTCTTTGTTTTGTCTGTCTTCTGCACACCTGTACTTTCTGACACAGTGATATGAGAGTGGAGAGACAGGTTTCCAAGAGAGACAAAGTTCAACACCTGCTCCCTGTCTGTTGCAGTAATCCACAAATATGGACTTTTTTTAACAAATTATGAACATCTGAACATGGATGCCAGGCATTAGAAAATGATATGAAATCATCTCTAACATAATATCAACCTATTTTATTTGTTATTTTTTCAAATACAGTTCAATGGATTTAGGTTATATGGTTCACAACTTATAAGGCTGTAAGGGCAAAAATTATAATGACAATAATTACGCTGGTAATGATTAGAATTTGAGGGATATGAGTAATGATTTCCAGTTACAACATGTTAGTTAGTTGTTGCTAAAGACATCCCTGTGATGCAAGCCATGAAGGAATAAACATTGCAGAAGGGATGTTGTACTTGATTCTGTCCTAATATCAAAAAAATGCTGCATGAAATGAATGTATCAAAATAATCTACTGAAAAACAAAATTAAAATCAAAGGTTTAAAAAATTATCTCTTAACAAAACTCACTGTGCAAATTTGAGATTAAACGTCCGCTCAACTTTGGTGCAGAACTAATGTGACTCATTCGATAATGGTGATTTCTATTGTGCATGTTAATGCAATGAAACAAATACATTTACTGTAAAGTTACATAAAACTCATAGAGCCTTTGTGTCACTCAGTGTCACCCCGTCCTTGACATGCTGTGGGCAAATGTGGTCAAATTTACCTTTCACTGTGAGTCTGATGTCTATGTGTTGTCCATCTGCTTCACACCTGTATTGTCCCCCATCTGACAGAGTGAGATCTGAGAGACGGAGAGACAGGTTTCCTGGAGAAACGGAGTCCAACTCCTGCACTCTGTGTTTGTAGTGATCGTTGACACTGGGAGGACTTTGTGGAAATATAACAGTGCTTTGGCCTCCTGGATATGCAGTCCATTCGATCTTTTCCGGTTTCTTCTGCACATCAGTACAGGCACAGGGCAGGACGACTGAGTCTCCTGTGAACCCAGTGATGTCTATGAGTTTAGAATCAGACAGAACACAGCCTGCAGAGAGAGAGCGAGAGTGAGAGAGGGAGTGGAAGATGGGAGTGGTATTAGGAGATATAAGCACGCCTGATTGGATGTCTCACATAGGCCCTCTCACACCTCCGCTACTGCCTCTTTTACAGTGAGGCTGATGTCTTTGTTTTGTCTGTCTTCTGCACACCTGTACTTTCTGACACAGTGATATGAGAGAGGAGAGACAGGTTTCCAAGGGAGACGGAGTACAACACCTGCACTCTGCCTGTTGCAGTAGTCCACAAATATGGACTTTTTTTTAACAAAATATGAACATCTGAACATGGATGCCAGGCATTAGAAAATGATATGAAATCATCTCTAACATAATATCAACCTATTTTATTTGTTATTTTTTCAAATACAGTTCAATAGTTTTAGGTTATATGGTTCACAACTTATAAGGCTGTAAGGGCAAAAATTATAATGACAATAATTACGCTGGTAATGATTAGAATTTGAGGGATATGAGTAATGATTTCCAGTTACAACACATTGGTTAGTTGTTGCTAAAGACACCCCTGATATGCAAGCCATGAAGGAATAAACATTGCAGAAGGGATGTTGTACTTGATTCTGTCCTAATATCAAAAAATGCTGCATGAAATTAATGTATCAAATAATCTACTGAAAAACAAAATTAAAATCAAAGGTTTAAAAAATTATCTCTTAACAAAATTCACTGTGCAAACTTGAGATTAAACTTCCGCTCAACTTTGGTGCAGAACTAATGTGACTCATTCGATAATGGTGATTTCTATTGTGCATGTTAATGCAATGAAACATACATTTACTGTAAAGTTACATAAAACTCATAGAGCCTTTGTGTCACTCAGTGTCACCCTGTCCTTGACATGCTGTGGGCAAATGTGGTCAAATTTACCTTTCACTGTGAGTCTGATGTCTATGTGTTGTCCATCTGCTTCACACCTGTATTGTCCCCCATCTGACAGAGTGAGATCTGAGAGACGGAGAGACAGGTTTCCTGGAGAAACGGAGTCCAACTCCTGCACTCTGTGTTTGTAGCGATCGTTGACACTGGGAGGACTTTGTGGAAATATAACAGTGCTTTGGCCTCCTGGATATGCAGTCCATTCGATCTTTTCCGGTTTCTTCTGCACATCAGTACAGGCACAGGGCAGGACGACTGAGTCTCCTGTGAACCCAGTGATGTCTATGAGTTTAGAATCAGACAGAACACAGCCTGCAGAGAGAGAGAGAGAGAGAGAGAGAGAGAGAGGGAGGGGAAGATGGGGGTGGTATTAGGAGATATAAGCACGCCTGATTGGATGTCTCACATAGGCCCTCTCACACCTCCGCTACTGCCTCTTTTACAGTGAGACTGATGTCTTTTTGTTTTGTCTGTCTTCTGCACACCTGTACTTTCTGACACAGTGATATGAGAGTGGAGAGACAGGTTTCCAAGAGAGACAAAGTTCAACACCTGCTCCCTGTCTGTTGCAGTAATCCACAAATATGGACTTTTTTTTAACAAATTATGAACATCTGAACATGGATGCCAGGCATTAGAAAATGATATGAAATCATCTCTAACATAATATCAACCTATTTTATTTGTTATTTTTTCAAATACAGTTCAATGGATTTAGGTTATATGGTTCACAACTTATAAGGCTGTAAGGGCAAAAATTATAATGACAATAATTACGCTGGTAATGATTAGAATTTGAGGGATATGAGTAATGATTTCCAGTTACAACATGTTAGTTAGTTGTTGCTAAAGACATCCCTGTGATGCAAGCCATGAAGGAATAAACATTGCAGAAGGGATGTTGTACTTGATTCTGTCCTAATATCAAAAAATGCTGCATGAAATGAATGTATCAAAATAATCTACTGAAAAACAAAATTAAAATCAAAGGTTTAAAAAATTATCTCTTAACAAAACTCACTGTGCAAATTTGAGATTAAACGTCCGCTCAACTTTGGTGCAGAACTAATGTGACTCATTCGATAATGGTGATTTCTATTGTGCATGTTAATGCAATGAAACAAATACATTTACTGTAAAGTTACATAAAACTCATAGAGCCTTTGTGTCACTCAGTGTCACCCCGTCCTTGACATGCTGTGGGCAAATGTGGTCAAATTTACCTTTCACTGTGAGTCTGATGTCTATGTGTTGTCCATCTGCTTCACACCTGTATTGTCCCCCATCTGACAGAGTGAGATCTGAGAGACGGAGAGACAGGTTTCCTGGAGAAACGGAGTCCAACTCCTGCACTCTGTGTTTGTAGTGATCGTTGACACTGGGAGGACTTTGTGGAAATATAACAGTGCTTTGGCCTCCTGGATATGCAGTCCATTCGATCTTTTCCGGTTTCTTCTGCACATCAGTACAGGCACAGGGCAGGACGACTGAGTCTCCTGTGAACCCAGTGATGTCTATGAGTTTAGAATCAGACAGAACACAGCCTGCAGAGAGAGAGCGAGAGTGAGAGAGGGAGTGGAAGATGGGAGTGGTATTAGGAGATATAAGCACGCCTGATTGGATGTCTCACATAGGCCCTCTCACACCTCCGCTACTGCCTCTTTTACAGTGAGGCTGATGTCTTTGTTTTGTCTGTCTTCTGCACACCTGTACTTTTTCTGACACAGTGATATGAGAGAGGAGAGACAGGTTTCCAAGGGAGACGGAGTACAACACCTGCACTCTGCCTGTTGCAGTAGTCCACAAATATGGACTTTTTTTAACAAAATATGAACATCTGAACATGGATGCCAGGCATTAGAAAATGATATGAAATCATCTCTAACATAATATCAACCTATTTTATTTGTTATTTTTTCAAATACAGTTCAATAGTTTTAGGTTATATGGTTCACAACTTATAAGGCTGTAAGGGCAAAAATTATAATGACAATAATTACGCTGGTAATGATTAGAATTTGAGGGATATGAGTAATGATTTCCAGTTACAACACATTGGTTAGTTGTTGCTAAAGACACCCCTGATATGCAAGCCATGAAGGAATAAACATTGCAGAAGGGATGTTGTACTTGATTCTGTCCTAATATCAAAAAATGCTGCATGAAATTAATGTATCAAAATAATCTACTGAAAAACAAAATTAAAATCAAAGGTTTAAAAAATTATCTCTTAACAAAATTCACTGTGCAAACTTGAGATTAAACTTCCGCTCAACTTTGGTGCAGAACTAATGTGACTCATTCGATAATGGTGATTTCTATTGTGCATGTTAATGCAATGAAACATACATTTACTGTAAAGTTACATAAAACTCATAGAGCCTTTGTGTCACTCAGTGTCACCCTGTCCTTGACATGCTGTGGGCAAATGTGGTCAAATTTACCTTTCACTGTGAGTCTGATGTCTATGTGTTGTCCATCTGCTTCACACCTGTATTGTCCCCCATCTGACAGAGTGAGATCTGAGAGACGGAGAGACAGGTTTCCTGGAGAAACGGAGTCCAACTCCTGCACTCTGTGTTTGTAGTGATCGTTGACACTGGGAGGACTTTGTGGAAATATAACAGTGCTTTGGCCTCCTGGATATGCAGTCCATTTGATCTTTTCCGGTTTCTTCTGCACATCAGTACAGGCACAGGGCAGGACGACTGAGTCTCCTGTGAGCCCAGTGATGTCTATGAGTTTAGAATCAGACAGAACACAGCCTGCAGAGAGAGAGCGAGAGTGAGAGAGGGAGTGGAAGATGGGAGTGGTATTAAGAGATATAAGCACACCTGATTGGATGTCTCACATAGGCCGTCTCACACCTCTGCTACTGCCTCTTTTACAGTGAGGCTGATGTCTTTGTTTTGTCTGTCTTCTGCACACCTGTACTTTCTGACACAGTGATATGAGAGAGGAGAGACAGGTTTCCAAGGGAGACGGAGTACAACACCTGCTCCCTGTCTGTTGCAGTAGTCCGCAAATATGTACTTTTTTGAACAAAATATGAACATCTGAACATGGATGCCAGGCATTAGAAAATGATATGAAATCATCTCTAACATAATATCAACCTATTTTATTTGTTATTTTTTCAAATACAGTTCAATGGATTTAGGTTATATGGTTCACAACTTATAAGGCTGTAAGGGCAAAAATTATAATGACAATAATTACGCTGGTAATGATTAGAATTTGAGGGATATGAGTAATGATTTCCAGTTACAACATGTTAGTTAGTTGTTGCTAAAGACACCCCTGTGATGCAAGCCATGAAGGAATAAACATTGCAGAAGGGATGTTGTACTTGATTCTGTCCTAATATCAAAAATGCTGCATGAAATGAATGTATCAAAATAATCTACTGAAAAACAAAATTAAAATCAAAGGTTTAAAAAATTATCTCTTAACAAAACTCACTGTGCAAACTTGAGATTAAACTTCCGCTCAACTTTGGTGCAGAACTAATGTGACTCATTCGATAATGGTGATTTCTATTGTGCATGTTAATGCAATGAAACAAATACATTTACTGTAAAGTTACATAAAACTCATAGAGCCTTTGTGTCACTCAGTGTCACCCCGTCCTTGACATGATGTGGGCAAATGTGGTCAAATTTACCTTTCATTGTGAGTCTGATGTCTATGTGTTGTCCATCTGCTTCACACCTGTATTGTCCCCCATCTGACAGAGTGAGATCTGAGAGACGGAGAGACAGGTTTCCTGGAGAAACGGAGTCCAACTCCTGCACTCTGTGTTTGTAGTGATCGTTGACACTGGGAGGACTTTGTGGAAATATAACAGTGCTTTGGCCTCCTGGATATGCAGTCCATTCGATCTTTTCCGGTTTCTTCTGCACATCAGTACAGGCACAGGGCAGGACGACTGAGTCTCCTGTGAACCCAGTGATGTCTATGAGTTTAGAATCAGACAGAACACAGCCTGCAGAGAGAGAGCGAGAGTGAGAGAGGGAGGGGAAGATGGGGTGGTATTAGGAGATATAAGCACGCCTGATTGGATGTCTCACATAGGCCCTCTCACACCTCTGCTACTGCCTCTTTTACAGTGAGACTGATGTCTTTGTTTTGTCTGTCTTCTCCACACCTGTACTTTCTGACACAGTGATATGAGAGTGGAGAGACAGGTTTCCAAGAGAGACAAAGTTCAACACCTGCTCCCTGTCTGTTGCAGTAATCCGCAAATATGGACTTTTTTTTAACAAAATATGAACATCTGAACATGGATGCCAGGCATTAGAAAATGATATGAAATCATCTCTAACATAATATCAACCTATTTTATTTGTTATTTTTTCAAATACAGTTCAATGGATTTAGGTTATATGGTTCACAACTTATAAGGCTGAAAGGGCAAAAATTATAATGACAATAATTACGCTGGTAATGATTAGAATTTGAGGGATATGAGTAATGATTTCCAGTTACAACATGTTAGTTAGTTGTTGCTAAAGACACCCCTGTGAAGCAAGCCATGAAGGAATAAGCATTGCAGAAGGGATGTTGTACTTGATTCTGTCCTAATATCAAAAAATGCTGCATGAAATGAATGTATCAAAATAATCTACTGAAAAACAAAATTAAAATCAAAGGTTTAAAAAATTATCTCTTAACAAAACTCACTGTGCAAACTTGAGATTAAACTTCCGCTCAACTTTGGTGCAGAACTAATGTGACTCATTCGATAATGGTGATTTCTATTGTGCATGTTAATGCAATGAAACAAATACATTTACTGTAAAGTTACATAAAACTCATAGAGCCTTTGTGTCACTCAGTGTCACCCCGTTCTTGACATGCTGTGGGCAAATGTGGTCAAATTTACCTTTCACTGTGAGTCTGATGTCTCTGTAGTTCCCATCTGCTTCACACCTGTATTGTCCCCCATCTGACAGAGTGAGATCTGAGAGATGGAGAGACAGGTTTCCTGGAGAAACGGAGTCCAACTCCTGCACTCTGTGTTTGTAGTGATCGTTGACACTGGGAGGACTTTGTGGAAATATAACAGTGCTTTGGCCTCCTGGATATGCAGTCCATTTGATCTTTTCCGGTTTCTTCTGCACATCAGTACAGGCACAGGGCAGGACGACTGAGTCTCCTGTGAACCCAGTGATGTCTATGGGTTTAGAATCAGACAGAACACAGCCTGCAGAGAGAGAGCGAGAGTGAGAGAGGGAGTGGAAGATGGGAGTGGTATTAGGAGATATAAGCACGCCTGATTGGATGTCTCACATAGGCACTCTCACGCCTGTGCTACTGCCTCTTTTACAGTGAGACTGATGTCTTTGTTTTGTATGTCTTCTCCACACCTGTACTTTCTGACACAGTGATATGAGAGAGGAGAGACAGGTTTCCAAGGGAGACAAAATTCAACACCTGCACTCTGCCTGTTGCAGTAATCCTCAAATATGGACGTTTTTGAACACAATAAGAACATCTGAAAATGGATGCCAGGCAATCGAAAATTATATGAAAGTTTTTCATGAAATTATCTCTCGCATAATATCAACATATTTTATTTGACATTATTCAAATACTTTATTTTGATTGTTTTAGGTGGTTCACAATTTACAAGGTGCTAATAATTATTAATATGTATTATATATTTATAATGACAGTAATTACAGTGAAAAACGATTTGAGTTCGCGAGAAATGAGCAACGAATTCCAGTTACAACACGTTGGTTAGTTGTTCCTAAAGACACCCCTGTGAAGCTAGCCATGAAGTACTCAAACATTGCAGAAGGGATGTTGTACTTGATTCTGCCATAATATCATTAAATGCTGCATGCAGTTTAACAATATATCACAATAATCTAATGAGAATCAAATCTGGCTATGCAAACTTGGGTTGTAAGTTCAACTCAACTTCAACTCAGAAGTACTGCAATGTACTTCATTCCAGAATGGTGATTTGTACTTCTACATTTTAGTGGAATGAAACACATACATTTACTGGATGGTTACACTTTACTCATAGAACCCTTCTAGTAGCACCCAATTCTTGACATGCTATGGGCAAATGTGGTCAGATTTACCTTTCACTGTGAGAGTGATGTCTTTGTAACTAACTGGAGATGCTTCACACCTGTATCTGTTTGTGTATCTGTCCGCAGCAAATCTCGCATACTACTGGGCCGATCAGCCTAATAATTGTTGTGCATGCTGGCAGCAGCCCAAGGACCTCATTTCTCAAATGTTTTGCAAATCGGTCAACGACAAGTATTTTATTTGAATTAATTTCCATCATTACTATGGAGGGTATGCATTGACGTCACTTTCCCACCGGAATACGCCCCCTCAGTCGGGACTGAGTGGCAAAACATGCTGCCACATGGCTGCCTTTAGTATAGGAAACTGCAAAACCGAGAGTAAAACAAACGATTATCAGCTTAAATTAAAGGCAGTTGGACTCGACAGTGATCCTTACAACTTACCAAAGAACCAGTGGTCCATGGACATTCAACAAGAAATCGGAGCTATATTTTTACATGCTGCTGAAAGCTAAGAAAGAAAAGAGAAGCGATGCATCGCTGCAATTCGCAGAAACAACTTGAATCCAGGCACCGAAACGTGGATTTGCGGTTGTTATTTTGTGTCAGGTATGTTGGATTTTTGGGTAAAATCATAGCTTAATAATGTATATGCTTGTCTAGCTAATACTATCAAACCATCCCCCCTTTGTTTGTAGAACACAAGGCTCATCGTCATGGATGTTTTTTAATAAATGCTGACAAAAACTTTACAGTTACACAGAATATAAATGAAAGATGCTAAATATTTAATTGATGAGTAGTCAATACTGTAGCCTACATAACTTAAGGTATGATTTTACCCAAAAATCCAACATACCTGACACAAAATGACAACCGCAAATCCACGTTTCGGTGCCTGGATTCCAGTTGTTTCTGCAAATTTCCATTTGATTCACTTTTCTTTAGCTTTCGGCAGTCTGTAAAAAAGATAGCTCCGATTTCTTGTTGAATCTATTTGTATAGTCAATCACACAACAGCTCTTTCCCATTTTAGATGTGTTCTTTGTGTTTCCACGGCATTCAAGCTGAACGCTAACGCTATCACTCAGTAGTCTTTCTGCCACTCAGTGGGTGTAACCGCAGTGACTTCCACCTACTGTGATGTCATGTGCATACCCTCTATTGTCAATTGAAATACATTGAGTTCTAACTCCTCACTCCTCCTAACTGGCCAGTAGGGGCCGCAAGTGATCAACAACTGCTTCCGTTTGGAATGAAAGACCAGCGATGTAAAATGTCTGTTTCAATGTTAAAATGCCAACAAAATAATCCGCCAACTAACGGGGTATGTTAATGTTTGAATCTGTGGCAATTATTTTGTTGGCATTTTCACCTTGAAATTGATATTTTACATCGCTGGCCTTTTGGGATTGTTCCCATCCAGATTGTTCCTGTCCACATTTGAAAGGAAAGTGCCAGACTATAACGTCAACATTAGCTCTGTCTAACACATCGTGGCTGATATGAATGAAATTAGCTAACATGTCACCACCTTTAGCGTTACTTCACTGAATCGGCATTTTTGGGATTTTCAGTGGCACATGGTAAAAACTTGTAATATTGTATTTTGTCTGATTGCATTGATTGTGTAGCCTGTATTGCTGCATCAGCAAAGCTAACACACCTGGCGGAGATCTGCACTCTACTGAGTGCACTCTTCTAGTTTCCATTGTGGTCCGTTAAGAACTGGTGGCAGTATAGCACAATGGTCAGGGAAATAGACATGTATGCCATTCTGGACAATAGTGTCTTCAAAATGTCTTATAAATGTAATATAAATATGTTTGAAATAAGTATAAATCATCATTCATTCATTAGATATTTGGAGCTGTATCTGGGTAGCAACTATTATCTGGGTAGCAACCATTATCAAATAGTAGCTGAAGTAACAGTACTTCTTCCATGTTGTATAAATACCTTTCTCCAGAGCAGATTAAGCAATGTTCTTAGATATGAGTTCAAAGCATAGTGCAAAGATCACATTTTTATTTTACAAAATATTTATTTAACCCCAGAGGAAATTTTAATCAGGAAGGGGGTTGAACTCATGCTCCTAACTCCACAACAAAACCCTGAAATGTATGAAAAAAACTTCTGATTTTAGAGTAAAGAAACACATTTTTGAAACATTAAAATTTCCTTTTCCAAAGAACCAAGCACTTCAGGTTCAAGTCAGTGAAGTGCACCTTCATCGTTCATGCAAAGTTTATGTACAGGCTCTTGAATAACAATTGCAATCACAATCTAATAATTTATACTTAAAAGCTCACAACGGACTTAGGACACAGTGCTTTATCTCTATATTAAACACTACACTTATTTTACACAAGAAAATGACAACAGGCTTAGCTGTTGAGAATGATACCCAGAAGTCTGTGCATCATTCTCTCTTTACTTCTATAGGACTAAAGATAGCACATAGACACACAGCTGTAACTGCAAGCATATATTTAAGGTTTGAGTGAAGCTCTTTGAAAGCATCAATAGTACAGAGAAAATGATTAACTCACCTGAGATCATGTGATTCAGACTGCTGACCAGCCAGACACAGACCAGCATGGTTTTTCATTGTTTTAACCTACCATAAAATGAATTCACAGAAGATTCTGTTACACTGATGCAAACTGCCTGTGTGGAAGTGTGAAGTATTTGCTCCTTTTTCAGCTAACACTATTTTTTTTTAACGGTGTACTGCATGAGTGACATTTCCTGCCACTGTGTGAATCCTAAAATCAGGCCCAGTTCTAGAGTTTTTTGCGCTCTGGGCAAGATCACATTTTGACACCCCCCCACCCCCCCCCCCCCCCCCCCCCCCCCCCCCCCCCCCCGTTTCCATAGAACCCAAAATACATGACTCTCTAAACAATACCGATAGTGACCTAGCTAACGCTGGCTATATATAGGCCTACAGCAAACTGAATGTGCTAGCTAGCTCTATGACGGATCTTTTAAGTTAATCACTCAAACATACACATACGCTGTCAAATTAACTTCCTTGATGCCGTTGAAAGTGAAAGCAGTATTAACAGTTCTGTATTCTATGCATTTGCAGAAATACAACCATCCATAGGCTTTATTACACAACCTGGGTTCCTTCATTTCTATGTTACAAGCAAGGTACAAGCACAAGAGCCAAAGAGCAGACATTACTATGAAAACGTTATGAGACGTTGCATTAATCACTCAATCATACAGTTATATATACTGCTGGACAGACGAGGTAGGAGCAAAAGTGAATGAGAACGCCGTAGCTGTTTACTGTTAGTCACAAGACTCACTGCCGCCGCCAGACAAAAAAAGTAATTAGCGAACCCCTCTGACTGTTCACTAGTTCTTCTCTTTTCTTTTTCTTTTTCTGAAATTCACTGCCAGATTGCTTGTCTCTTCATTTTTTCCCTTTACATGTGCGTAAGCTGGCTAGCTAGCTGTCTAACGGGCTGACCGTTTTCCCCGCCCCCATTTCGTATTTTCAAAGATGTACAGTAACGCAGTTGGTAACTTTCAATGTGTTACATTTCATGATTGGACAAAACTGACATTTAGTTCAGAGTTCAACAGTAGTAAGGGTGTGGGGGGGCATGTATGTCTATATGTCTATGGGGGGGGCAGCATCACAGCACACATCACTAAACTAGGCTGCTATTTTGGCGCTCATGTGCCGCCCCTCGCCACCTGCTGCCTTGGGCGGTCACCCAGAGTTGCCCAATGGACGGGCCGGCCCTGCCTAAAATTAGAATTACCTTGAACATTACATATTCAAAAATAAATAAAAAAACATAAGTCAGGGTTACTTATAGAAGTCAATAAAGAAGCCCTTTAGTCCAATGAAAGCAATGTGTTCACAGCTACAGCACGTCCAGTAGCCACAACCAGTTTAGTTTCCTTTGACAACATATTGGACAGTCACAAAATACCAAAAACCCAAATCTCCCATATCTGTCCCCCTTCACAAAAAAAGTTTAATTATGTAAAAAAGACCAGTGTGACTGGTCCATTGACCCTGTGTCTCCAGTTGGAGTGATGCAGGGCCCACCAAAATAATACACACCCATGATAAAGATTACCTGTATAAAATAAACACTACAGGTAATGGGTTGTAGAAGCAGGGAAATGACATTATTTTGTATATGATCCAAGGGGAAAAAAATACTTTTGTTTAACTAAAAATATACATTTTCATACTTATTTATGCCCATAATTATTCTTCTAAAATCCAACAAAGATTAATGTGTATTGACTTTTGAATCTTTTACTTATTGCAAGTTCATGTTAATCTTAGGGGACTGTTTCGCGGCCTTTCATTGCTTTCTGTTTCACTGTGGTGAAACAGGAAGTCGCGGTTCACTTAATGCTATTCATGCATCACAGAGTCAAATTACATTACATTACATTTATTTAGCAGACGCTTCTATACAAAGCGACGTACAAAAGTGCATGTCAGGGTAGTTAGTGTAGCCACTGGTTAATGTCTCCCTGTGTTCCTTTCTCTATTTTTCACTGAGACATGCGCAATCTGTCCCACCTCAGACTGACTGTCTGGCCCAGATATGCCCCAAAGTGTTCACTGGGGAAAGTGGAATAATTCCTGCTCTTTTGGAAAGGGCATCCCTTTTTTGCGTCTTTTTAAAGGAGGATTTTAGCGGACAGCTAATCAGGTCTGGCCCTGTTATATGGTGGTAGTTCTCAACTGTGTTTCCTGCCTGAACACATATAAATAGATGGTGGTTTGGCATCCAGTTTCATTTCACTTGTGTGTGATTATTACGGAACATATATCAAATACAATGGTATACATTAATTGTGTATATAAAATGTTTGTGAAAGAAATTACACTGTGGAGAAAAAAAAGAAAACAAAAGTCTACTGGCTGTATGGTGACCATGCAGCTCAACAAAACTGAAGAAAAACAAGAAATCATTTCATTTGTTCTTTCGACCATGGCCCTTAGAAGAATACATTGGCAAGGGTTGCAATACAGGCAAATCTTAGGTTCTCTCATCGCTCTTAGGTTCATTCATCAGCTCACCTACCTGTAAAAAAAAATAAAGAAAATCTTCCTGAACTTGTTAGACCATGCAATTTTGCAAGGTCCCCGGCCCCTGGTCTTATACAGCTGCTATTGTAGAGGCCACATCTGACCAATCTTCCCCATACTTGTCTGTAGCTTCATCAGTGTGGAAACATTGTTACACACATTTTATGATCGAATATGGTTGTATGCATGTTTCATGAATGAAACTAGGCAATGTTCTTATCTAAGTCAATGATCCAAAACACTAAAGCAAATCCACATCAAAATTGCTGAAAAAAGAAAAAAAAAGTGTTTGAGTGGCCTAGTCAGTCCTGATTTGAACCCAGCAGAGATGCTGGGGCTGTATCAGAAACGAGAAGTTCATGCTCAAAACCACAAAGTTGTCTGAATTAAAGCAGTTCTGCAAATAGTGGGGTAAAATTCCTCCATAGCTAGTGAAAGACTGATATCAACTTATAGGAAGCATTTGGTTGCAGTTATTACTGCTGAAGGTGGTGTAACCAGTTAAGTTTAAGGGCACAATTTTTCACTTGGGTGATATACGTAGGTGTTTGATAATTTTTTTTTTTAAGTTTTGTCTCCAATTGATTATTTTAAAATTACCTCTGATGTGAACAAAGTAGATGCTCTAACTGACCGGACAATAGAAATGTACAGTAACATGAAATGTGCAGAGTTGTGAAAAACTGAGTTTGCATATCTAGGTCCTCAGCCCACTGCTGCCATTGGTTAGGACACGTGACCAATCTTCCTCATTATTTAGTAGTCTGTAGTAACACACTGTGTTTCCTTCTTCTTTCCTGTGGCGTGTGCTATGCAGATGCATTCATGAGAAACAGGCCCCTTTGTGTCAAAATTTGCTCTAATTACACCAGGTCGTCATGACGTTGTCTGAATTCTAATCTGATGCTGTAGTTCCGTCCTATCATGCAAGGCATACGCCACGATGCAGATGCACTTCTGGAGAGCACTTGAAATGTGGTTTGTGAAATCAATAGTGCCATTAAATTACCTGCTTTTGCTGCAGTGTTCACAAAGGTAATGGATAGTTATGTCATTTGTCAGTACGACTAAAGTAAGTGGCACTTTATAGAATTTCACATTTCACTACTGTCCAAATTGCAGCATCTTTTAGATTGAGTCTGTGAACTGGTTAGCCACATGGACATGTTTTATGCTGGTCTGAGGGATGCCGTGGAAATCACAGATTAACTCAAAAAGGAAGAGAGACTATACCTTTAGGTTAATCACACAGAATAACTTCTTTGTTACATTTCATCAAATTGGAGATAAAAAGTACAAAACACTCTCACAGGAGTCTCTGAAGCGAATCTGAACTAGCTTGAGAATCAGTAGCGGCTTATATACTTCGGGCAAATGACCATCGCTTGCGAAGGTATAATTTGAGGCGGCCTGTTGTACTTTTCTGTTCTTTTTTGTCAACTCCTTTCTCACACAAACAGGATGGGGAAGTGCATTCGTTCTTATCTCTCAAGGCCGAGGTTCTCCTTCTGAGCGAGGAGTCAGAAGAGTTCAGTTAGATAGCTGCTTCCTCCCCCCGCGTCAGGCTCAAAGACTTGAGCGACCACTTTCCGCCAGTAAACACAAAAACATCTCGCAAAAACATATTGACAGAGTACAGAGTTTTATTAAACACAAATGCAGTGTTCATTTAAAATTTCTCTGACCACAGGGACCAGCCAGAAAAAGCCAATTGTCTTTAAGGAGGTGCAGCGTTAAACCCTTCCACTCATGGACCTTGCTAAGGGACAACGTGCTACCCTAACCTCTAACATATTGGCATATAATGTGGTCCATTTGTCCTCCTGGTACGTAGGTCTGATATCCAAAAGGTTTCTTTGTTACTCTTGTGTCTTTAGCCTATCCTCTTCTTGTCTTCGGCTACGCCTCTGGGTTTAGCTGGCTTTCTCAAAACCATTGGAAAGTTGGCCCGCAGGCTGTGGCCTGGAGCGCTTCAGGGAGTCGACTCTCCAAAAGTGACTCTCCGGGAACATCTGACACCAAGCTTCAGGGCACCCCTTCTAGAGACAAGGAACACGGGCTACGGGCCGATCGTATTTCAGTCCGAAACCTCTCATCCCTCAGCCTTGACTGTTCTACCTCAGGATCCATCTCACAGACTTTGAGGACAGCTCTAATTTTCACTGGGTTCTGGTCATTTTTTTACTTCTCCATAGCCTCTTTGAGGACCCTAAATCTCTTCACTGAAGTATGTATACAGTGACTGTTTGCTGCACCTGTTTATTTCGCTCAAACTTGCCGTTTTTGAAGATGAACACAGGGTTGTTTGTATATTCTCTCGTTTGTGTTTTTTTTTTCTCCAACTTGAAAAGGAACTCATTCAGCAACAGTTGGTACAGTACATTCATTTCAAAGTGTTTGCTTCACCTGCTTGAATAAAAAACAAAGCCACAGGGACTAAGCAAGCTCCTGAAGGCTCACGCTCAGAACCAAGCTTATTCGGTTCATCTTAATTGTCAAAGAACAGCAGCACGTTATGCGACTTATTTTTTTTTGGCAAGATGCTGTGAAGACGGAATCTCATTTGTGCCCTTGCAGTTCAGTCCACAGAGGATTCAAGAGGGCCTTTGACCCCCCCCCCCCCCCCTTCCGACACTCCTCCCAGCCCCTCCTCCAACAGCAAATGCAATGTAATTATGCAAAAGCGTACCTCCCCCATCACGGTGACGCTAATTCTGGCTGATTCCAAAAACAGTCACGAGCGGGACACGTGACCGCTTGACTTCGGAAATGACGGACCTGTCCCGCCATCGCCTTGACGTCGCTCAGGCTTATTAGATTTGATCTGTGCGCGCCCCTGTCTTCTTCAGGAACGGACTGCCCTAGGGGAATGAGGAGGAGGAGGAGGAGGAGGAGGAGCAGGAGTGCTCTCCTTCAAAGGGGATTGCCCCTTCTCCTCAGCCTCAGAAACATGCGCAGGCTTTATTCGCGCTCCCAAGGGGGAGAGCGCGAACACGCGAAATGCTTCGCTGCAAATTCAGACGCATCTGCTGGCCTTTATGGCGTAAGCTTTATCAGTCCATTTGAAAAGTCCAGCGGCAGAAAGAACATTTTAAAATGCCTGTACTGCTCATAATAAAATCATATTTTCTCAGAAAGAAAAAATATGAACATTATGTCCTTTTTTTTGTTTGTTGGAAATCTCAAAAGGAGTAATTCATAAACCATAATGTAGCATCTTAGCCACTGAGCTCCTTGGTTAATGTTTAATCCCCTCCATTTACATCAGTGGAACAGCTGTGGATATATAAGGTTATACTGGAGTAAGCAGCTGGTAACACTGGGGGTACACTGTAGTGACCTGTACCCCATCTTGTGCAACCTCATACACAATGCCATCAGACAACGGCCGGGCGTTTCACCTGTCCGTATAAGATGTGCTACGTTGTACTAAGTGATGGAAGCCATGTAAAACAAGCATGGCATCGCGGCGCAGAGATCAAAAGAAAATAGTACGAGATGCCAAAAACTAAAAATCTAAAGGGGGGGGGGGGGGGGGGGATTGATGGGGGCGGGATTTGCGAAGTCAATTCGCTGAAACACAGCGCTTGATGAGGTGCTTTGATCAATAACCCGCTGGGTGTCTGAAGCGTCCAGGCCAGGCCCAGCAGAGCAACAGACATTAAAACACAAGCATCCCGAGGGGACCCGGGGATGTCGAGCGGCCACCGTGGCTATAAAGACCTCCAGACCTGCGGGGTACGCTTTTAAGCCCAGCAATTGCGCGCCCCCCCCCCGCTTTGAGTGATCTTGAAGCCGAGAGCAAACACAGAATTCATTACAGACGGGGGTCTACGATGGCAGGGGATCCAGTTCACTGAGAGAGAGAGAGAGAGAGAGGGGGGGAAAAATAAAATTAATTAATTATTTCCGCTCTTTCTAAAACCATTACATTGCAACCAGAAACAAGACATGAACATCGAGCAATATACATAATCAGAGGTTTTGTAGCCTTATTGTACATGTTTTCAGTTGTTTATATATTTTTTCAGCAGTTTTAAAGCAGAAGTATTTCGCTTTGCGGTAATTGCCCTATATTTTGAACAACACATTTAGGAAATATCTTTCCGCAGTACACTAGACCACAACCACCAATTAGTGAACACCTTTGACACGTGGCAACAAGCTCAGTAAACCATGTAATCTACCGATTAAGAAGTCAAGTATGAATAAACATCTGTGACCAAATATGACCACATACTTTGAATAAATGTTGCAAAATGATTTTTCATTTTAAAGAACAGAATCAGAGCAATAAAATCATTTATCATTTGATGAGATGAGAAAACATTACTGGATATATGACTCGTTGAATAGTGTGTTTTTTAGAAAACACAGTTTTGAGAACTGGTTTAACGATTTTGTTGGGAATTTTGTCCATAAAATACACCTTTAAACCAGGAACTCTTGTTTTTTTTTGGTGTATTGCACATGTCAAACTTCAGTCCTGGAGGGCCGCAATGTCTGCTGGTCCTTGGGGTTTTACTCAAAGACCCCAGGTTATTTTATCAAAGTTTTTTTAGGCCTCGTCACACCTCACACCAGAGGCACATACAGATCAAGTGGTGTTAGACACAATAATCTCGTTTCAATTATTCTAATCCCAAATCCTAGACCAGTTAGTTCAGTTAACCTGCCCCCCTCCTTGCATATACCCTTAGACTTTAAAAAAGTAAGGGGCTTGGGCTGATACACATTAATATTCGCAGTATTCTTCCCAAAATGGATTTAGCGGACATTTGGGTCAACGATACTAATCCTGATGCTTTTGTTTTCTCTGAAACATGGCTAAGCAGTTCTATTGAAGACGATTCCACTGCTTTAAAAAGATGTCATTTAGGTCAGATGTGACAGGCCTAAAAAAAATGTGGTGGGGTAGCAACTTAAAAAAAAAAACCTACACGCAACTAGATCATTAAGTGCTTATTTTCCAAACCGGTTTGAACTGCTAGTCACTAAAATAGAAGTCATGACGTTAGCCTCTATGTGGTGGCAGTCTATCGCACACCATCTGCAGCTGCGGATGTCGCGAATGCTATTGCGGACTTGTTGTCCTTTGCTGTCCTCTGAGGTGGCTATTTTAGGTTAACGTAACCTCAGTTTGTTGTCCCCCATTCTCTGAATTGTTGAAGTCTGCCCGCATTGATCTGTGTTTAAGCCGATTAATTACTGTTCCTACCCGTATAAATTTGAAAGATCCTTCTCAATCTACCCTTGTTGATTTAATTATAACCAATGCTCTCCATGAATACACGTCCAGTGGAGTTTTTTTCTCCAGATTTGAGTGATCACTGTCCAACAGTGTGCATCAGAGACACTAGACTGCCTAAATCAAAACCCCATTTTACCACAAAGAGGAACTTCGGAAACGTTGAGGAACAAGGCTTCTTGCATAATCTGTATCATGGCAATTTGTCAAGTAAAGATTGCACTTGACCATTTCTCATCTGTGTTTATCCCCCTGACAAACAAGCATGCTCCCATGAGAAGACATAAAGTTAAAAATAGGAATAGTTTGTGGTTTACATCTGAGCTCACTGACATGATTCAGTTGAGAAATGAAGCTCGGGCTCAACCAGATGCACCGGTAGCTCCTTGGACTGGCTGGCTTTCAGACAGTTAAGAAATAAGTGTAAGGAATGTAAAATCAAAATATTACTTAAATGTGCTTGCTGGTTCTCATGCTAATCCAGAAAGGTTCTGGGAAATAGTTAACTTAACTAAGGTCAAAGGTCATAAACTCACTGCCCAATAAAATCAGGCTGAACTCAGTTCATCAGTTCAGTTATGGATCAGAGTGAAGTAGCTGATGCCTTTAACCAGCATTTTGTTGCAGTGTGCCATCTTTTTGAGAGAGAATCCAGACTTATATATATATATATATACACACACACACTCACTGGCCACTTCATTAGGTCATAGGAGTGGCACCCGGTGTGGTCTCCTGCTGCTGTAGCCCATCTGATTCAGGGTTCGACGTGCTGTGCGTTCAGAGGTGCTCTTCTGCATACCTCGGTTGAAACGAGTGGTTATTTGAGTTACTGCTGCCTTTCTATCAGCTCGAACCAGTCTGGCCATTCTCCTCTGACCTCTGCCATCAACAAGGCAACTAAATCTGTGAGTGCCTCATTTTAATTGCCTAAGGAATTCCCTTTGCTGCTTGGGGAGGGGAGAGGCATGGGCTGCCTATTAGATCAACAGAAAAGGCCACTTTGTTACATAATATGGTATGGACCATGAGCAAATTACCAATCAGAGCATAGCAAGGTATCCAGCGTCATGCACAGAAGCCCTATGACACTGCTCTGCGGGACACCGATTGCTCTTAGGCCAAAGAGAGGCTACTGCCTCCGTCCCAAAGGAGTTCAGTCTACTGTAGTGTCAGTGGGTATTCTGCTGCAGCAGTTCTAAACGGTGCTGAGGGCATCTAGCAGCACTGTTGTTTTGTGTTATCAGCCTGAATGGGACTCGAGAGCGCGTGGTGTTTGTTTAAAAAAGTGGTGGGCGGGTTTATCTACGGCGTGCGCCTCTGCGCCGTCCTCTTTTCACGCGGTGAAAGCGTCGCGAAGCGCGTTTGCTTGTGGGTGCGTCTGTATTTCCTGTGATTTTTTTTTTTCCTAGAGAGACAGAGAGAGAGAGCCGAGCGCTGGCGACGCCTCAGCCGACTGACGGCGGCGCTCACGCCGGCGTTCGGAGAGCCCCGCCTTTTTCTCGGGGGGCGCTATTTCGACGCGGTGGCAGCGGGGCTCCGTTCTGCTGCGGGGGGGGGGGGGGGGTCCAAGGCCCGCTCTTCTGCCACGGTCGGAGGTTCCCGTTCCCGTTCCCCGGTCAAGCCTAACTGCCCCTCTGACCCCTGGGGACGGTCATCAGCTCCTCCACCAGACCCCCCTTCCGCCCCCCCCCGCCCGGTTTGCGCTCATCGGCTCAGTGATACGGAACGCAACATGATCTCACGTCCCGTCCCCCCCCCTCCCTCCTTATAAACCCCATCAGCACACACCACTAAACCCAGGCCCCAAGGACCTAGTAAAGCGACGGGGGGGGGGGGAATGAACAAACAAGAAAAAAAATTTAAATAAATAAATTAATGAAAAAAACAACGATGGTGCATGAATAAAATCCTCCTTCAGAAAAGAAAAATCCCTTCTTTTCCACAACAGCAAAGCTCTGGAGAAGCACTAAGTCCACAGCTTCTATACTTTTAAGGGAAGACCACAGGAAGGAGTAATGATCGCTCTGTTCGTCCAACTTATGAAACAGCTGTGAATAGTTGAGAGGACTGGTGTCAGCGGATCAAAAATAGGATTTTTTTTTTTTCTTGTAAAAAGTAACAAAAATAAATAAAAAGAAAAATCTCCAGGGAAAGGAGAACAGAGAAAGCTCGTTGTCGCTCGCTGAGAAGAAGGAATAAAATCCATTTTCAGGGGGGCCTCTGCTTTCCAAGTTGAAAGCCCAAACGGTGTTTCCTGGGAGCCTATTTTTGGACATGGGCTGAGGGTTCTGAGTGGCCTGGTGCCCCTTCAGTGTAGCCCTGTTTATTCAGGAGCCGAGCAGCGGGAGTGTGCGCAGATCTGGAGCCGCGCGCGGGATCGTCCCCAAGAGAACGCTCACATCTTTCTTCAGCAAGACTCTGCTTTCAGGGCTTTATCTGCATTTAAATAACAGTTTGTAAAAATCTGTGTTCTGTGTAAGAATTAATGCATCCTTTTTTTTTTTAATATGTTGAATCTATTGAAAACAACACATTTCAACTAATGTCACAACTGATAGTTTAAAAAAAAAAAGTATTTTATTTCACAAGTACAACGTAAATTTCAGAGTGTGAAATTTGTTGTATCAGTTAGATCCAGTTAATTTCCAACATCAGTCTCTTGTAAATCAGTAGGAGAGTTTCATTCCCACAATGTTGTTGCCATGTAGTGCAATGTTACAACATTGACACAACATTCCGGTAACATTTTGTGTTAGCTGGGTCAGTGGCCTCATTGTGACATCAGCCCCACGTTCTGTCAGTCCCTGCCAATAGGAATGCAAGTATGAGCAGCCTATGAGCCCAAAAGCTGCTCAGGATAGGGCGAGAGGGCCCAGGTGATATCAGACGCCCTCTGCTCCAGCCCCCCTACGCCATGTGAGCCAAAGTGTTAGGGTTTTGGGGGGTTGGACCCAGGCGCAGAGTGAAGCACACGAAACTCAAGAGGAAAAGGGAAATAAAGACTTTACTACAAAAAAGGCAAACACAAACAGGGAACAGAAAAGGGCAAAACAAACAAACTCAAAAATTCTTAAGAACTAAAAAAAAAAGACAGAACAGAACACAGGCAGGACGGAACACAGGCAGGCAGAATATAGGCAGGTCGAACACACAGGCATATACACAAATGAAACGCAAAAAGCCATCGAGAAACACAGGCAGAAAATCAGGAACGTCAGGAACACAAGGAACCAGCACCCGAGTCAGGGAGACAAAGGACTTAAATAGACTCAAAACCAACAAGACACAGGGTGGCACAATTAACAATCAAACCAGGACAAGGTGGGAACAACAAGACACAAGCAGAAATAATAATAAAATAATTGAAAGCAATAATACAATTAACCAACAGGGGAGCGAGCAGGACACAAAACAGAAATGCCGCCATCTGGTGGCCCAACAAGGAAAAACAGAGACAGAAACACAGAACCATGGCACAAAGAGTTGGTGGTAGTCATGTGGGTGGGCTCCAATAAAATCACAGCAAAGGATATGTTCAATTAGCACCCAATGTGTGACCTTACTTTTAACCTATGTGGAAAAAAAAAATGTGGTCAGTGGTGATGAATTACACACAGTAAGTGGTCCATACCAGAACACACCCACTTTGTTCTGATTTAAACAATCATATGAAAGCTGGTACAAATGGCTTCATGAACACTAAGTTATAGTGGAGCATCTGTATTGTCCAGTGGGTAGTCCTCGGTAGCCCATTAAATAGAGCATAAGCAAGTACATAAAACAGTAGGTAATTGATACTCTTACTGAATATATTGATGAAGATGGTTGTGCACTCACAAAACCTGTATTTAAAAGGAAGTAATGGAGAACAATGAAACCTTCCTGTTAGACACAATCAAAATAAGCCATAAATTTTCTTTAAATTTTAGCATTTGCAAACGAATGACCATTATATCAAGACAATGCACGCACGCATGCGCGCACACACACACACACACACACACCCAAATACTCACAAATAAATATTCTAGAGATACACACCTTTATATGCATGTATACAGTCAGTACTAATAGGAATAGTCTGTTAATATTGGAGCTTTACTTCCAAGAAATACTTAAATCAATCAAAACTGAAACATAACAGAAAAAAGCAAAACAAAAGAAGTTTCAGCTTACACCATGTGAACAGACATTATCATTTGTCACATGAACATGACTGGAATTCAGGGGATACTCGAGAGCAACTTATAACACAAAGGTCAAGGGTCAAGGAACTAAGAGCATAAGAGCAGACGGTTATTTATAGAACCATATACACAACTCAGTGTTTAGAATCACCAAATGAAACAATGCTGGACTATACTTTACGATAGTAGCATCACCATTGGGTAATGGCTAAATGCATCATTTCTGGGTCTCTTGCTTCCAGTGCTGCAGCTTGAAGCTGTCATATAATTTCCCTTGGAATTACGCACTGTATAATTGTAACAAGCTAAGGCTCACTTAGTTAGAAATAACCAATGAAGGAGAAAAAGACTCCTGACATCTATCTGCTTGATAGAGGGATCACAATAAATACCGTGAAGTTCGTGGTCAGAGCAAATCAAGAGTTACACATTTTCGGCTGTGTTTTACCACAAATAAATATGCAACGAGACAGACGGGCAAGCGCTCATGTCACATTTCTCCCTTTGCAATTAAAATCTCATGCTTTTTTTTTTTCCGGTCACTTGAATGTGACAGAGTAGTTTTCCTGCAAGCTGTCCTGGCAACTCTATCTCAAACCTAATTATCCACTTCTTTGCCTCCTGTCGTGTTTAAATACACATTTGAAATGCTGTGACTCTTGTCTGCTTTGATATCACAGGTATACTATGAACTGCCAGTGACTTTAAACACTTTAAGAGGTTGTAGAGAGAGGTGACAAAGACAGGTTTGCCCCCCCCCCCCCCCCCCCCCACAGGGTTGCAGTTCTCGAGGTCTGTGCATCTCAATCCCCACAATGTTCACATTATACTTACACTCATGTATGTATGTATGCTCACAAATCTGAGCAGAATGTTTTTTTATTAATGTTTTTAACAGATGCAGTGACAAGATCCATCCTATTACCTGTATGGCAGGCTTATTTCCAGCCTGATTCAATCCCTTCTTTTTGCAGAACCCTGGAGGGGCAGCACTTGATTTGACCTTGTCCACACCTGACGCAATTGCAGGATTTGCATAAAGGATAAATTGTGCGAGTAGCAATACAAACAAGACAAGGCATGTTTTCAATGAATCAACACACATCTCTGTACGTGTTCATGTTCACAGATGTATTTCACCTAAAGGTAAATGTCACTGGGAAATGTTAGCGAAGCAATTGCATGAACATGGAAGTACAAATAATAATAAAAAATGTAGCACTGTGTCAATATGAGAGAGCAGAGGAATAGGTGATCATTTTAACGGCACCAAGAGGAAAAAGCACTTATTGTGTCCACTGAGTAGGTTAAACAAGAAATGCTTTATTGTTGATATTTATTGCTTGATGTCATTATGCTTGTTAGAAATTGTATGACACCTAAACGTGAAGAGACAGATGTCTGATCCATGCAGGAACCTAAACAACAGTACACCTGATAATCCGCTTGTCTTTAGTGTTTACATATACTTTCATCTCATTGCAGTGTTCACTTGTGAACATCAATTCAAATGTTTTATTTTATTGTACGCACAGTCCGGGTGACCATATGCTTGCAGACACCACTGTTTCTGCCTACTGCCTATCTTACCAGTAGCTTTCAGTTTCTCTGTAAGCAAAGACATTTCTTTATGATATTTAATTTATTCTTCATGATATTTCAACATGATATTGTAAGGTTGACATTCGGCAATGAAACAATGGTGTCAACTACGAGCATCTTTTGCATTTAAGTGACATGACTCCCGTGTTCATAATGACATACACGGGACGTAAATGGGAAATAAAGAGCAAGTCTTCACTCACGTTATCAAAAGTCCTTAAAGTCCACGTGCAGACGAGTTCACCAATACGACACTCTACCGTACGTATATTGCTTTTGGAATTATCCTGGTGAAAGCGCATTTTTCTGCAACGCTGCTGTACTCTGAGGCTTCGTCTCTGGCACTCGGCAAGAACGGCTGACTGACCTGTGACGGCCTGTCGTTAGCAGCGATTCACTGAGCGCTAATTGAAATGTCCCTCTGCAATGCAGTCCGACAGGAGCGTTCCTCATACAAGCCTACGGAGGCTTGTCCCCACAAAGGATTTCCAAATCAAAAACACAAACGAGGAACTGCACATTGGTACCTTTTTGTTGTTGTTGTTGTTGTTTGTTTTTTCAAATTTCCATCCTCTCTTACTAAATCATGTTTCACTGGCACAATGTGACATTAAATGCCGTCTCTAACAACATTTTATTAATAATTGGCAAATTTAAGTAGTTGTTTACTAAATGCAGGTTTTATGTTTCCTTAATGTATTCACAAAGCATTTATGCATATTATGTTCTTCTAATCTAAAGTACTAGCAGGAGCTCTTAGTCATCAGAACCTATTTCACCAGTGCTCTCCAGTGAAGCAGTAGTTAAGAGGTTCAGAATTCTGACAACAGCTGATGCCTTCCGATACATTTACGGAATTTAGAATTTTGAGCGTATCTACTTGATGCAATTTCCAAACTGCAAACTGCAAGTTGCCTCTTGTTAAACGACTAGCTAAATGACCGAATTTTATTTTCAGCCTTAACTTGGTTCAAAAAATTCCAGAAATAACTGATACGCCATATTGGGACGTCTAGATTTTGCTCATGAGTACTGGCACTGGCAGTGCATATGACCACAGTACCATGTTCTTCAGCTGACCATGTTTTTTAAATGGCTTTTCATTATCTGGGAACCAGCTTATCTGGCCAAACCACGCAGAGGCCTGGAGATCAGATGTACTTGGACTCAACGCTTGAGACAGGCCTTTTCTTTTTTCCAACTTCCTGCTCTATGGTGTTTATGGTATTTGAGGCGGGCTTCAAATTCTATGGCACAAGCCCTGAACGTCTGGGTGCTGGTCTCTGGATCATGCTACAGTACTTAATTGAAATTTCATTAAGACACATATGTCATCAGTGCAAAGGCACGTGAGCAAGGCTTTGCCAGCTGTCCTGGTACTCTTGTTGAAGCTCAGGCACGCATGTTGAAATTGAACTGCTTTGGAAAACGCCAACTATGGGCCCTATTCATGACTTGTATGCTGAATAAACTCATGTAATACCACTACAAACAAATATAATGACCCCCCCAGTGTGTGTGTGTGAATGCATGTGTCTGCGAGTGTGTGTGTGTGTGTGTGTGTGAGAGAGAGAAAATCAATTAATTTTAAAAATGTATGATGCCCTGAAAATGAATAAGTAATTGGCGGACCTAAAGTTGTGCTGAGAAAACCACAGTCATCATTAAAAATAACGGTCTTACAGCAATGCGCAGAGAAACAACCGGAACTATTAGTCAGTTATCCGATTGTGACATTAACAGGCTGTTTCCAGGACCGTTTTCTCTCTGGTGCTGAATATTCATGACTGTACTACACTCTTATTAGCTATGTCTTTTCTTCTTCTTCCAACTTCTACCTGGAAAACAGTCGCAGGTATACTGTAGTCACATCACACAGTTGGGGTTTCAAGGAAACTGATTTACTCGGCTTGAAAAGAGCAGGAACTTGGAAAGAACACATATTTGTCAGGGTACCTCACCTTCAGAAACGGCCGCCATTTTGCCAGCAGGACCGGACGCCTCCAGAAGGCACAAGCGAATCTGAAGGCACAGGAAATTAGGCGAGGGGAAACCGAGATTGCTGGAATTGGCTCTGCTGGGTGACCTTTCACCTTTTAAAGTGGAACATTTGCTCTTACCGGCTGCAAGGAGATTGGAGCTGACCCAGAAGTCAACCCTGGCCGAAGTTTTGCAACCACTCCCGTTGACGTCAAATACTCTTGTCGGCTGTAGTTCTGCTCATGGTACTTATAAAATATGCTTGTAGTTTATGGCAATTTGTTCATTTTTTTTTCTTTTCACCAAATTATGTATATTCACCATCTGTTGATCATAATCAGCTGACCATGTATTCTTTTGAATGAATAAATTAATTCTTAGACATATTATGAAAATAATATTTCAAATTAAACAAATGAGAGCTGTTTGTTTTTACTATAATTACAGTACTGATATTACTGGAATGCATGCATTCATGTATACAGAGTAATAATTATATTACATTTGGCACACATAACTTTGTAAAATTCTGCATGTAAAATGAAAACAGTCAAAGAATAAATAAATAAAATAATCAAAGAAAGTTTTGCACATCCCACTCATCATGCTGTCATTCACAAACAAGAAGAAAAAAAAACATCTGTGATATCTGGGGTGTAATGTTTTGGATGAAATGTATCCTTGAGAGAAGCTAAGTGACAGGAAATCGTCAGTATCGCAAAAGTACTGTACTAACTGTCCACTAGAGTAGGCCATCTTTGCAAATAAAGTAGGCGTGTAGTTGGGCCTGCAGCAGTTGAGAACAGAACTATCCTCTCTCGCCTAAACACGTGCTCCAGTGTCGAGTTAGGACATGTGAACGGCACCCTGTGAATGTCAAACATTTAACGGCAATGAAAAGCCACTTTCGGCAGCCACAGCCCATTAGCCTTAGCGCTAAAGCATTCTTTTTTCTCTTTTTTTTTTTTCTTGCTCCTGAAAATATCACTTCCTATAAATATCATTGCCTCAAATGACACCGCACATGCACCTTTGAAATACATTCCCGGTGTGAGCCGTTCTCTAAATGCACTCCATTGAAATGGACGGAGCGAGTGGGCCTTTCACACGATGATGTGGGGATCAAAGCTGCCACTTCTGAGCATCCTTTAAACTGACATTAGTCCCAGGGTGCACTGCAGCTGTGCTCTGTGCAGCTCCTGTCATTAGACGAACTACAAAGCCTTCCTTCCGCCAGTGCTCCAGGGGGGGTACAACCAGAGAGAGAGAGGGAGGAGAGGGAAAGAGAGAGAGAGAGAGAGAGAGAGAGAGAGAGAGAATGAGAGAGAGACAGAGAGATAGAGACGCTCATTTTCCCCTTCATCTTTCCAGAGGAAGCTGATCTTTCAAGGACTCCAACTGTCATTACTGAGGGAGAGAACACTGGTGGAGGTGAAAAAGGACAGAGATCCTACGGTTGGAGGACTGAAACCTAAAATCTTCTCACAGTGAATGAAGGCACACGACAGGACATAAAGATGTGCCACAAACCCAAGAGCTGGTGTAGCAGAGGGGTGTCCAATCGTATCCGAAAATGGCCACTGTGGGTGCAGGTTTTTGTTTTATCCCAGCACTACGATTCCTGACTCGACTGATTAAGTACAGTAATCACATTCCATAAGTAGAATCAGGTGTCTTAGTGCTGTGCTCGAACAAAAACCTGCACCCACACCGGCCCTTTTTGGATAAGAACGGACACCCCTATTACAGAAACAAATGAAACGTGATGCAGAAACTCGGCCCAAAAAGAACATTAAACCGTGATAAACCGTGTTTGCGTTTAAGTAAAGTCTTGAAAGTCATGTTGCTTAACACCATTAGTCCATAAGATGTGTCTTCCATCATGCTGATTTTGTCAGTTATGAGCATGCATAACCATTTTTTGGACCCCCAGGAAACTCCCTAAGAACCACAGTGCAAAATCGGTGGTCTTGGTGCGCAGTCCCACATTTTCCTGGTTATCTTTTGTGGAGGGAAAATTGCGTTTCTGGCACAACACACATACGCGAATGGCTCAACAAGCTCATCGCGATGTGTTAAAGATCGAGCATTAATTCTGGGTCCGGACGTATTGCTGAACGATAATGCCCTGTGGCACACAGCAGTGGGATGAAAAACACCCGAAACTGGCAGCGCACGCTTCGGCGAAACATTAAGGGGATGGAGGAGCACTCAGGCTCAAACCAGGAGTAAATCTGGAAATGTCACTGCGCTCTGAAAAAAAAAAAGAAAAAAAAAAAGGAAATGGCCAATCGCTCTGAAAAGAGAGTGTTCAATACACACAATGGCAGACTGTGGGGAAAGTGCTCCCGCGTGCGTGATTGATCTCCTCCTTAAGTGGTCTGGTGTGACCACCTCTCTTTTGACTCTCTCATTCTTCTTCTTCTTCCTCTTCTTCAGTCACGTCTCCTACTGCCCTCGCAAGCACCACCATGGCCTGCTATAGCAGCAGACTGCTGTTTACCGTTATGAATTATGCAAATATCCCCATATTAAAATGCCATTAAATCCTTCTCTATTAATGCAGATAATATTATATAACCCTGTATAACATTTAGAAAATATAGAAAAAAAAGTTTCAAAACTTATTGAGTAGTATGTATATAAATATTTTCAAATGGGCGTAATAATTTATTTATTTATCAATTTGACAATACTTAAATAGTGCTCTGTTCTTTTTAAAACTATTTTTTGTTCTTTTTCCGAAGAATAATAATAAATACATTCTATTTGGACTGCGCATTTCATAGCATACAAGGACAGTACATCCATCCATCCATAATCTATACCCGCTTATCCTGGGCAGGGTCGCGGCGGGTGCTGGAGCCCATCCCAGAATACATAGGGCAAGAGGCAGGAATACACCCTGGACAGGCTGCCAATCCATCTCAGGGCACACACACTATTCACTCACACACTCACACCTATGGGCAATTTAGAGTCTCCAATTAGCCTACCTGCATGTCTTTGGACTGTGGGAGGAAACCGGGCACCCGGAGGAAACCCACGTGAACACGGGGAGAACATGCACACGGAAAGGCCCAGGCTGGGATTCGAACCCAGAACCTTCTTGCTGTGAGGTGACAATTCTGCCCTCGTGCCACCCTTAGAGCCGTACAATGCAAATAAAAACAAAATAACAAAAAAAAAAAAAAACATTTTAAAAAGTAAAAGTAGGAGCAAAGGGGACGATACAATTAGAAATAATTACATACACAAATACACAAGAAGGCAAGTCTTGCACAATAGGCAGCACAAATTGCATGTGGTATTTTTTCAAAGAGGATCTAACCCATCAAATAAAAAGGAAAACATTGAGTATACAGTATAACATATAACCTAAACAACATTATTGGATATGGGTTAATGATTTGTTGAATATATTTCATATATTGTGTGAGTAAAACAAATGGCATAACATAATATTAGTTTGAAGATCTGTCACCTACCATTTGCTTAGAGCCAGCTTGAAGCTAAGCTACTGTAGGTTTGTGTTGATTGAACTGCAACTGGGGCTTGATATTGTCAAGAGACATGTTTTAACAATTTGATATAAGGCTTTTTTTAAAAACAAATAAATAAAAATAAAATAAACTAGGCTTATGAAGTTAGCTACCTAAGGCTTTTCCTTGAGTAAAAAGCGCTTTTGATCTATGTTGCTAGTCAGCAAACCAGCTTAATGACTCTGTTGTTTCTAAGCACACACTACAAGTTCACTGTCCTCTTGCCATTCACTACCCATTCCTAACACTTTATTTCAAATGTAATTTTACAACACTTAATTTCATTTTATTAACTTTATTCTTCAAATTAGATTTCTTAATAAATTTTAAAAAACAGGGTTTTTCCACATTTGAACATTCCTATTCATTTCCTCAGTCCCTTGATTTTATTATTTATTTTTTCTATTCATTTTGTTTCACCTCTTTTATATGGTTGCACACTTGTTAATATAAATGGTGAAAAAAACATCAACAGCCAGTGCTTATGTTGCTGGACGGAGAAATAAAGCAAAACAAAGTGTGAGTGTTTTTCTTTTTTTTTCTTTTCTTTTCTTTTTTCCAAACAGGATAGAGAGTCGCCATTTAAGCTCGCCAATTCATCTTCTGTCCCACTCCGTTCCCACGGCGCCGCTGAAAAATGAAGATGAGGAGGGGAGAATGCGAAAGTAATGAATCCAAAACGAAGAAACGATATTAGCGCAATGTGATTTTCCGAGAGGCAAAAAGAATCCCCCAAATAAATAGGGCATCACCACGGCAGCTCGGGCGGCAACCGCGGATGCACTTAGCGCATTCACATTATTCCCTCTTAATGCTGAAGTTCTCGTATTGGCGTAGCCGCTAATGGCTTCCCGAGGGCTCGGGTCATTTTAGTTGCCTGGCCTTCATCACTGATTTAGGATTGAAACAGCTGCAGGGCGCTTCGTAGGACTTTGCCACTGATTCCATTAACCTACCGAAGGAGGATACCCAATCATTACATTACATTGCATTATGGGCATTTAGCAGACGCCCTTATCTAGAGTGACTTACTCAGCCTTTTGAGCATCTATTTATACGGCTGGTTATTTTTTTACTGAAGCAATTCAGGTTAAGTACCTGGCTCAAGGGCACCAACGGCAGTGTGTCCTACCTGGGAATCAAACCCGCAACCTCTGGATTACAAGCCCCGGTTACTTAAACATTACACCTCACTGCCACAATCACCTCATTAGCCCATCTTCTTCTTCCTGCTGTCCTCACATCAGACTGGAAGAAAGGCCAGTTGTTATGTTCGTTTTAAAAAAAATACTTACACTAAACTATTCTTTTTAGTTGCGTGGGTTGCTTATTCTATGTTTTTTCCAGATGTTTAGATGACTGTAATTCGACTAAAAAAATAACCTTTAGAAAAAGTACAGAGCAAAGCAATGAGATGCTAAGCAGGGTCTTTATACACGTTACTTATGAAGAGAGACTTAAATCATTTGTATTCTTGGTAAATGTAGTCTCGGGGGAGTCTTAAACATTTGAAAGGGATTAATCAGGCAGATTGTGCAAATGACTTCATATATATTGAGCAGAAACGCAAAAGGCACAGGTGTAACTGAGAAAAGTAAATGCCACTCTGATGGCAATCTTTATTAATAATGAACATTTAAACACAGTATTTTCTAATCACTTTTCTTTTTTGCGTTGTTTCATGATTCATGCTGTGATGAAATTTGAATGGTATTAATTTTTTTCCACTTTTCTGCAAATGGTTATATAGTGCAGTCGCAGTCAGTTGGTCAAAATGGTTCTAATGGCATTGCAGGGGTCAACTGTGATGCCCAGTACAGCAATAGAATTCTTTGCTTTCTAAAACCTCTCCCCTCACAGCTTAGCACAACTTCTGTTGCTATAGAAACACTTAAGTCTTGACCCTAATAATAGTGCACCACCAGTTTTTTTTTTTTTTTTTTTTTGCCAGTTTAAAAAAAAATAAAATAAATAGAGTAGCTTCCTTTACATACTCAATTGGATTTATTAAAAATCTCTGAGTAACATGTCCTATGCTAAAAGGATGACAGTTTTGCCATCATGTAAAGAATACACAATGTACACAGCCTTATGCATAAAAGTGCCGAAAAGGCAGAAAAGAAATTAAAAAAAATAACTTTTAAATGGAAAACCAGCGAGTCATTTGTAATTTCACTGTAATTGGATGGTGCTTCTGCCGACCGGTGAATGAACACTCTGTGGCTGCAGAAAAGCTCAGCGCTTTGAAACATGCACGCATACATTATCGCCAGCACGCTGACACGAGGACCGCCGTGTCTTCAGAAATACGTGGCAGGGTGTTGCTAGCATTGATGTCAACAACAGACACCCTCCACCACAGAGGGACAGAAGAGAAAAAAAAAAACAAGATATTGAATAGTAAAACCAGAGAAAACAGAACACAGAACCCCGCAGCTACAAATTCAGGATAATTTAAGCCGTAAATAGAAGTGACAGTCAAAATGTCAGATCCTTCTATGATTTGACTCTTTTCTATCTGTGACATGTCAAATAAGCGCTGAAAAATATTCACACGTGCACAGTACAATTTACAAACTGACAGCGTAAAGCGGTGATACATGTTAAAGGTTTTTTTTTTCTTTTTTTCTTTCTTTGAATGCCCATTATTTCATATTTTAAGGCAGGTCATTACTTTTACTGGAAGACAAAGACAGACAGATGGGCACTAATATGCTAGGCCATTAAACTGTCCACCTTTTTTTTTCTGTGGTCATTTTATTATATTCACTTCACTGTTGAATAAAACCGAAGATGTCTAAACTTTGTAATTAATTTTGATAAATTTTTTGCATTATGTAGTTAGTTTGCCAAGAACAGGAGTGAATGGCTTTGTGACCCTCAATTCCATTTCTGTTGAATTGCGATTAAACTTTATCCAAACTTTTCTTTTTAATCAGGGAGCAGCTAGGGACCAAAATCCTTCTCGGATAAGCATCTGGCTAGTTCCAGGAAATTTGAGCAACAAAATACAAAATTGTGTCTTTGCTCGAAAACGGATGTAAGATGAAAAATGGTAAGTGGTCAGTTCATTTCAGTTCACTGGGACCACTTAAGTTAAATAAAAAAATTACTAAACATAACGTTAATTCATTTTTAGCCTTTTGTTGTTAACCGTTGCTCCAATGAGGCTGAGTCAGAGACAGATAGAGACAGACAGACAGACAGAGAGAAAGACAGAAAGACACAGAGAGAAAGAGAGAATACTTTACATTAGAAATTCCAGACTAAGGAGCAGTGGTTTCTCACACACCTGCTCATAAGACTCCGGCTCTCCGATCATACACCCGTTGCCCCTGGAGCTCCCCAGGACTCTGGCATAATCACTGTCCCCCCTGCAGATATTAATGGATGATTAGGCCTGCACTACCCGAGGAATATCTCCTCTCCTTCTCGCCACACACAGGGACAACAGCTGCACAGGTAGCGCCAACAGACAACAGATGCGCTGAGCATCAAGACTGCGCCCATCTCCTCCAGCCTGTAGGGGGAGCCCTGCTTCTTTGACCATCAGCACAAACACTTAACCCAAATATCACTGGCAACGCCCCTACTAATAATGCTGAATGGCTAATTTGTCGAAGAGAACCATGTCGCAATTGATTCCTTATTGATCCCTAAAGCTATTTTAGACTGTACTTATCGAAAAGCTACAGAGCGAGACAAAAAGCTCTCCAGTGCATCTCTCGACCTTTCACCAGACGTCCCTCAGTGGTGGAGTGAAGCCATGACACAACAGGATGACAACCGAAGACCGTTTTTGTGTCCCTACGTGAAAGGTTTTTAATGTGATCTACTGTGATGCAGCCAGTTAGCCCTTTTAGCCTGGGAAATTTGAGGAAATGAAAAAAACCTGCATACACACCAGCCCCACAGGACACAAATTGCCCATCCCTGGCCTAGTCTGAGCCCACGGAGTGGAATGTTTCTCATCACAATGACCACATATGTCCTTTGTGCACACTGACCAATCACGGGCCCCCTCCTGTATTCTGTTAACGGTACATTCATAAGCTCTTTGCTACATGCAGATGTTACTCAAAACTTATTCAGGTACTGGCAATAAATGCAGGCAGAGACAAACCTCACAGCGACACCAATTGCATTACATCATGATTCTTATATCTGAAGCTATCATTAATCCCTTTCTATTTTTACGGTGGCATTCTCCGCAATGCGGATGTTACCTCTCATAGTATGTGTACCTTGCTATACTTACAGGTGGCTAATATTAGTGATATAGATTGATTGCACGGACATTGTGAGCTCCTTTTCCTTGAAAACTATAAATAAAGGCCCTGTAAAGCACACACAGATCCGTCAAGGCTGGGGGCATTTTGAATGTGCTTGCGCTTGTAAACCAGTCTCAAAATTACAAAACCCAATAATGATGATACATATCCTGCAATCTAGGGGGAGCAAGCAGGCTGAATGAATGCATCGGTTATGAAGAGATGTCTCAGGCTTCCAGCTTTGTTCGTTATGGCAGTTGTTGAAAAGAACATTCAAAGCTGGCGTTGGAACTAAATGCTGATGGTGTTAAAATGAATGTGCACCGATAACTTAATTCTTAATTAGCACATTACGGTACATTAAAAACAAAACAAAACAAAGAAGAAGCTAGCAATCATGTTTTTTAAAAGAGGCATGTCAGTGCAATTGTCACTTAAATCTCTTCTATAGATTTGACATGGGCCACAGCATTATTAAAAAGTAAATAAATAATAAAAATACCTAACCGGCATGAATCTGACTTTGTCTTTTAAAGATTTTGGGAAATATGGAAGGAAAAAAAACATTTCTGCATCATTCACGAAGACACAAGAGGAAAAAAAAAGTTAAATTAATAAAATTTCTGCTTTGAAAAACGAAAACAAGCTTCCATGCAATCCCAGACTCTATTAAACTGCATTTTAACGTAATTTGGACAAAGGGGCAGAATCTAATGACCAATGATGTTCGGTTCCGTGCCGGTCTAGCAAACAACCCGTTCTAAATAATATCGTAATGATATTATGCACTCAACCTTCCGACGGGGCGATCCAGTTCCGTGCCTCCTCGGCCGTGCGCTATAAAATAAGCACGGCAGCCGGGGAGTGGCCGGTCATAGCGAAACGATGCAGATTTACGACCGACTCTTTCGTTCTGTTTACACTTTCAGTGCCGGTAATAAAACGACACCCTTCTTGCATTGATGAAGAGCCACACAGGCTGGGTAAGTTTCAAAAAGGGGGGCTTTCATAGCCTGACAGAACTCCTAAATTATGCGTCAATACAATGAATTTACGCTGCATGATTAAATGGTGGGCCACACAATTTACTCTCTCATGCAAAACACAAATCAGTCCGTCATTAAAAAAAGAAAAAAAAAAAGAAAGAATTATCTTGGGAATTAGGATCAAGGTCAATTCCTCCCAGTCACCATAATTCATCATTAAGATATGCAAACATGAACACTGCCATGGCAAACTACAGTACATCTGTAGCCTCTGCTGTTCAGGCTTATAATGGAAACTTTGAATAGTTAGAATTGAAAAAAAAAGTGCTTCCCTTGTGCAGAAGTTCTTTCAAATAGTAATTTGTCCTCATTTTGAAATTATTTGCAAATGGGCGCTGTTTGGCAGGCGATTAGTTAATGAAACAGTAAACATAAAACTGTCTTGCTTTTGTAAAAACTACACAGTGAATCTCTGTTTTCCCCTCAGAGCCATCACGGGAATTCTGAAGACTGTACTGTACCGTACATTCACAACGTCAATAGAGATTTGCTACGTAAACATATGTATACATAATTTCTCTGCATATTCTCCAAGATGGTGTACTGTAGCAGATCTTATTTCAACTGATACCGGTGGGCCTACTCTTGAAGTGCACTCTTCTGATGAAATAATTTGACATTTAATTTAGGCCACATGAAATGAAATGGACATTCAAATAAATAAATAATTAAATAGCTGATATAAAGCAGAAGAAATGAAAATAAAATGAGAGAGCAGACAGGGTGATCAGGACACTTAATCGCTTAATCCATCCTAATTAAGACATGGAGCTGTTAAGCCAAATAAAATAGCCTAAGGCTGTGTTTACTGGTCAGAGAGGGCAGTTTTACTTTGCATGCTAGGGGTAAGCACTGCGAAGATTGCTTTGCCACTATGAAATCTCCTTATTCAGAGCGATTGTCCATCCATCCATCCATTATCTATACCTGCTTATCCTGGGCAGGGTTGCGGGGGGTGGTGGTGGAGCCTATCTCAGCGTGCATTGGGCAAGGGGCAGGATTACACCCTGGACAGGTCGCTAATCTGTCGCAAGACACACACACACCATTCACTCACACGCTCATACCTATGGGCAATTTAGAGACTCCAATTAGCCTACCTGCATGTCTTTGGACTGTGGGAGGAAACCGGAGGACCCGGAGGAAACCCACGCGAACACGGGGAGATCATACAAACTTCACACAGAAAGGCCTCAAGCCGAGATTCGAACACACAACTTTCTTGCTGTGAGGTGACAGCGCTACCAACAGTGCTTTTTACGAGGAGTTCACTAAATATTTACGAGTGCAGAGAGCACAGTGCTGATTGCATTAGCAGGAATACACATTCTCTTGCATTGTGCATCAATACAGAAGCTGAAGCACTGGGTAATGAAAGAATAAAATATGACACTGTGCTGACAAGTCAGATACAGTGCTCTGTCAGTCTTGCACCCTAATGTCGCCATATTCTCTGTGCAAGGTTGACTCAGTCAACTGTAATCAGCTCAGTGTGAACTCTGATTCAGAGAAATTACATGCCTCAGTAACGAGAATAATATAGACAGAGATGATCCATTAACTGCTAAGAAGATACATAGTAGAAATGTATGAAACGTAAATGGAGAACAAAAAAATAATAATATTATTATTAATCTGTCCATTGGTGATGGGAACGGCAAAGGACGAAAAAACCGTAATGGATGAAGCTACGGTGTGTGACATCTACTAAGAGATTTGAATGAATCCAGAAAAAAATAACTGATCTGACAGATGGCTCCACCTATTTTTGGATTCACAAAAAAAGTCTCACTTTCTATCCAATGCATAGAACTTCTGATTTAATATAACAGGACACACAGACTGATAGAAATAAGTAATGAATATCTGGTACAAATGATATGCAAACACATAAAATGTTTCTTCTCATACTTTGAAGGAATAGTATTAGTAACTCCCTCGCTCATTTAGGTTTAATTTTCCAGATTTCTCTAACCATTACAGGCATTTAGTAAACATCTTATCCAGAGCGACTTACACAACTTTGTACATAGCATTTACATTGCACCCATTAATTCCATTTATTACATCGCTTCCATTTATTCAGCTGGATGTATACTGAAGCAATGCAGGATAAGTACCCTGGCAGTGTCCTACTGGGGAATCGAACCTGTGACCTTTAGGCTACAAGACCAGCTCCTCACCCATTACACTACACTGCCGCCTTCACCGGTAGCATCCACTGTGTTCCAGTCGTGATGTCGTTAAGGACATAAGAAAAGGGGGTTATAATCTACGACCGGAGTCGATAGGAAGCTGGGGAGCTCTTAGCGTAGCCTGGCGAAAAACAAAAGCACAAAAGGGGACTGGGGCCACTCATCTGAGCCAATTTTCAGACCCGCTGCAACTGCCACAGCTACAGCAAAGTGAGCCGGAGTACGCTGCAACAGTAATGGGTCTCGGGCTGAGAGGGCAGATAGCTCAGAAATATAATACTGTCAGCCACATTTTCAAAGGGATTCATTTTGTGGATAAAACATGCTGTGGCTTTGCTGTTTTTTTTATTTTTTTTTATTTGAATTTTTTTCGTTTTTTAAAGGCAGATGACAGGACTCGGTTTTCCGAAATGCACAGATTTATTTCAGCAACTTTTCCAGCTCCTGCTAGCACATCAATTTAAAATCAAATGGCAAATCGATTTATCGATCCTGCTAAATAGCAAATTGTGATTGTAAATTGAAAATCGATTCCGTAACAAACTAATTAGTGACATTCCAACAGTAAGACTTCACTGAAAGTACGAACATGACACAGTAAATCAGAGAAGCTGGAGGAAATATGAAATATGCATTTTCATAATCTTCAATAGTATTCTTTTTTAGAACAATTAATAATTACTTAGTAACATTAATTACTAAGTAATCAAGGCACCATAACTGTTTCACAATGGTGCCACAGACCCCTCCACTTAAGTACAATCCACGTATTTCTTATAAATAACTTATATTTCATAAATTTCATTTCATATTTCAGAATATAAATGCAGAGACCCAACATTCTGTAATATAAGCACAACTTCAAATATGAGACTATGATGAATAAGCGCAAGGGAAACCGGGCCCCAAAGCTAAAACAAACATATTGATTTCATAATTTGGACAGTTACACATTTTGAAGTGGCTGAATGAATGGAAAATGTGGTTTATTAAAACCGAAGTCCTTTTATCTGTACTGTACATATTGGGTAATCTTTTAGATCGGCTGAGTCATTTACTGACTTTTGGAGAAGCTCAGAAAAAAAAGCTCTTTAATCTAAAGATCAAATTATCTCTCCAGCTACAATGAAATTATTCAGTATCATGATGTTGGGACATTAACAACTTTAACACGAAATAACATGAAGATATGGCCTATGAGTGATATGAGCCTTTAAATACAATATTTTAAGAATATATAAAAAATTTGATTTTAAGTTGCATTTTTCATGCTCATTAATGTGATTTGATATGACAAAACACTGTGGTATAAGTAAATCTTTTCATTTTGTGTATGTCTGGGTCTGAAACACAATATTAAAACAATAGAGAATTCACAATATCATGTGTTTATATCTTGCACATATTACATTATATAAAATGTGAAACTGCAAAAAAAGAAAAAAAAATTTAAAAAGTGGTTTGACAGTTAATAATGCATGTTATTAGTTCACCATGAGATGCATTCAAGAACTGCAGGGTTAGCACATTAATCAACTCTGTTCAAACTGAACTCAATGCACTGTGGCATTAGACAAAGGCGTTTAAGTTTATTGGTGAAGGATACAGACAGAGCACTTTATGAACAGATTTATGGAGTTAATTATAATTTCACTTTGTAGAATTGTATTTTTTCCTAACATATCAGATCCCTCTGGGGCAGGGGGATTTGAGGTTAAAATTGCAACAGAAACAAATAAACAATAAAACTCCTATTCCAATAAAATAAATAAAATAAAAAATTAAATAAAATAAAAAAAACTGCAAAATCATCATAGCATTAACAATCTGGGAATCGACAGGGCATCTTAACCGAGTTCATCCTGCCAGGCAGGCATGATCAATACACTGTATTAATCAATCGGTTTATCTGTGCATCAAAGTACCTTTGCAACCAGCACAGAAACTATTTTAAAGGTGTATTTTACATTTTAGCATGAACTATTTTACAGACCACAACATAAACCAACAAGAAAAAGCACATCCCATCCACATTCAATGGGAAAAACACTTTCATGAATAAAGCTCAAACCACTATAACAAAACACGCACATAATTGCATGCTAAGTTTGGTGAGAACAATGCTCATAAGCTACCCGAACCTACACCTGAGCCATTATATCAACCCTGCTATCAAGCCCAACCTTCAAGGAAATAAACTGTAAATGTTTTATATTTTTCATATTCCCCTTATTGCATGGTGTAGGTCTCACAGGAGCAATCCTCTGTGATAGCAGTTAATACCCCCCCCCCCCCCCCCCCCCCCCCCCCCTCCCCACTCCCACCTCCTCGGGTTATGATGCGGTCAGTCCTCGGTACCTCATTGGCTCACATGATATACCTGCCATTTATTGTGTGACTCCAGGGCTAAAATTCCTCCCGCGAAATAAGCAAGAGCTGTTCCAGAACGACGACGTGCTTTGTACCTACAGTCGCGTGACGCCCCGACCGTCCCTTTTACACTCAACCCCGGGGGGGGCGAATAAAGCGTTCAATACAGAGAGCCATGATGGATGGGCTAGCGCATCCTGCTATGTCCAAGGAACAGCAAGGCATGTCTTATTAATGCTGTACTGTGGCCCACAGTCAATCTGGCTACATTATCTGATGCCCACAGCTTTTAAAGCATTAAGTTAATCACCAATTGGCCCTTCTAAAAAAATTTGTATTAATTTCATTGACTGGCAAACTCACCTTAAAATGTGATTAAGCACATACATGGGTTGCTCAACTACACTATTCACAGTAACATTAAGGGCACAAGAGAACCTTGTGGTTGGATTAACTCTAAACCTAAATCAAATTTTGCTGGGTGTGCATTGCTGTAAAAACAACTGGTTGACTCGGACAAAGAATAAGGACAAATCACAGAGACCTTTAGTCGCCATCTACGTGTACATATACAGGCAATCATATTGTAACGTCTGAATATGGAGAAATGAACAAACTAAAGGAATAAAAATACCCTACCCCTGTGTTGACAACAAAAATTGTATGTTTTATTTTGAAGGCCTTCTAGCTTCCAGTCTCTCAACGACTTCTGAAGTGGCCATTTTCCCTCCTCAGTCTTAAAAGCAACACAAAAAAACGTATCTTATGCACTGCTTTCAATATTAAGTACATTACTGAACTGCATCCATCTCCACTAATTATTCATGGGGGGGGGGGGGGGGGGGGGGGGGGGGGGCCGGGGGGGGGGGGGGGGAATAATTACGGAAAACACGGGTAGTCATGTTCAGAATTGATTTGCGGAGCGGGGACCCCCGGGGAAATACGGCGATCATTTGCATGCTGTTCTTAAATGGCGGCTCGGCGCGTGATGGAATGCCGCGCGCCTCCAGAGCCGGGCTGCAGCTGCCGGCGCGCTGACCTTGACTGAGGTCCCCTTCGCTCCGCCGCCGCGTAGCCATGAATTTAGCGGCGGTTCGCGGGGAAACGATTTCCATACGTTCCTCGTGATGCGCGTGAAGCGGGGCGGCGGACGGAGGGGCGAGCCGCGCGGCTGCAGGAGGCGCGTCGCCTTTGAGGCCGGGCTTTTTGCGTTCGCTGGCCCGTGCTGCGCCTAATCGGGGGGGGAAAAAAAATAAAAAAATAAAAAAATGCACGTTTGAAAAATAATTGGTCGGATGATTGTTGATTGCGGTCATGGCGACCAACTCAAGGGCAGATGTAAATACACACAAATGACAATAGAGAACGTTTCAGAAAGTGCCGATCGTTGCTGTAATAATAATACTAATAATACTAATACTAATACTAATAATACTAATACTGATAATAATAATAATAATAATAATAATAATAATAATAATAATGATAATAATAATAATAATAATAATAATAATAATATAGCCAAGTAGAAATTGTGTCATAATTCCAAATTCAAATTTAAACTGAACATAATATTTTTTGAGACAACAGATGTATTTTTAGTCATGCGCAAATGCGGAAAATACATGCTCTCCTGCACTCGGAAGTGTGTGATGTAAGCCACTGCTTCTGATCACACAGCAGTCTGCGGGTCGAGCCCGCACAGACCTGAGTCGGAGGACACTTTATGAGCAGCTTAAAATGAAGACCTGGCCCGGCGCCCAATCACTGGCGAGCCATGAGATGATCAGACCCACTGAAACCCCTCTGTCCCTGGGTGATGCTGGAATCGACTGTGCTTCGTCCAGCAGGGATGAGGGTTACAGGCGGAAATGACACTGTCCGAATTCCATACCAGACCAAGGGGCCCCCACCCATGCACTAAGACCTAACCTTAACAGGATGCACCACCCAGCAGCCTCCAGCTTCTATTCAATCTTTTACACGCAGTGAAGTGATGCAATGCGTATATACAGTGCCCTCAAAATGTACGGTAATGGTATGATCCACGCAGAGCATCTACTGTAATATGGATGTAAAAATCCTCAAATTAAAGCTGACAGTCTGAACCTTGACCTCATATTCATTGATTTATTTACAATTCGATGTGCTGGAGTACAGAGCCAAAACAGCAAAATGTGTGCCACAGCCCCAGTGCTTGCATTTAACTGCACACACACACACACACACACACACACACACCTACAAACACACACGCACGCACACACACACACAGAGCATGTTTATTTATCACGGCGCGCAGTAACTTTAACTTGACCTCCGATAAGTGGCGTCTTCCACCCGGGCGATGCATTCCAAACGCGTGATCGCCCTCAAAAACACCTCAGCCTATCAGCTCCTGATTCACACTCCGTCGTACTGTAAATCCGGGCAGTCGCATTGTGGAACCCCTTTCCCTCCGGGCGAGAAAAAAAAAAAAAAGATTTATTTCAAATTGTGTTACCGGCCCGGTGCAGTTCAGTTACCCTTTATCTTTCCGGGCACCCCATATGTGGCCAAATTTATCTCATATTACTACAGCATGAAATGAAGCCCTATGAATAATGCATAGCAGCTTTTTCTTCTCGTTGGATTTTTTTTTTTTTCACCCCCCCCCATCTTTTACCGCAGCCCCTTATCGCAAACCGATGTCCGTGGGGGTTAAAACCGCATTGAATATCACACGTCGGGAGGAAAATAAGTGCAATAATGCGGGTGTGCTTTTGCCTTTGACATCCCCCGCCCTCGCTCGCGTACGATTTCATTCAATTTGTCGGTGGCGCATAGCATGCGACGCTAAGGCAAGGCAATTTTTTTGCTTGCAAATTCTGGCCGATACAGTGACTTCCATTTGTAATGCCAGCCGCCACTGCGCGAATGGCTCGCCGGGGCCATAATGCGAGCATTTGCGATGTAATGTGCAGAGATGGAATTCTCAATTTTCTGCAAAATGGCACCATCGCTGAAACGGGGAGCACCTGCCCGTCATCGGTAACAGGATTTGAGATCATTTCTGCCACCGCTGAATAGACACAACTGCCAATGTGACACCGAGATTTAACTTTTAGGTTACGCTGAGGTTTTTTTTTCTGCCACCATTTTCTTTCCTTCTTCGGAAAAATCCCTTCTTTATCAACATTGCTTGCAATTTAACTCAATTATTTTACTGAAGTATGCAAATGGCAATATCTCTGGATAATTTGAAGACAAAATAGTCTTTTTTTCTCCTGGGACAAGTTAACATATTGCAATTCAAAATAGGGGCTTTGGAATAATGTTTGATCTTTCAGCTTGTGTAGATCTAATACTTTTTTACCATAAATGCATATACTCTATAAATATACAATGTATCTACAAGGTGGAGAATTGTATCTCGAGGGGTACCCAAATGTATTGGCTGGTTTTACTAGGGGTTGGTACAGTGACTAGAAGACCTAATACATCCTTAATTTGCAAATGTATCACTTGTCTTAAACATATTGGGAGATGTACTGTTATATAAATTGCAAAGTTTTAATATTCTCAGTGTACAATCAACTGGGAAATTAATACAATTCATAAACTGACAGAATAACATCCATTTCATTAGTGTGCCAGCTAGCCAAAGTGTATCTGGCTAGTTCATAAACAAACCATATCAGCAATCAGGTCAGCATGAATATACATTATAGTTTGCATTTAAAAGAAACAAACATCTTTAGTTGGTTAGTTGACAAGCATTTTAGTCACACTTGCCCTCAAACATAGCACAATGACAGAATATCCATTTCCAAAGATTCATAGGTACAAGAAAACACAAACATGAACAAAGTTATGCAAGCGAGCTTGCTATATTAGCACTACATAGCTTTCTAGCTAGTGTGAATTGCCATAGCCATCAGTGTGATAGAGTTAACACCTGATCTGACGAATTCTTGATCGGTTATGTGGCTTACTACTGCACTTGTTTAAGTCCCACAAAGGTTATTAATACCAAATGTATCAATGCTAATTCCATTTATTAATATTTACCTGGGGAAGTTTATTAAGACAGGTAGTGATGTTTCATCATGTCCATCTATTGGATTCCCTGTCCTTAAATATATCACCGTTACCGTAAACTACGTTTTCCGTTTAATTTACCTGTTTCTGTTTGCCCTAAAATGATAATTTACTTTGCACTCAGGACACCAGATCAGTGAGCACAAAAAGCAGATCTGTGGTCCTCCTGCTCATGCAGAGTACTGCCAGTCATGCAATTCACAGCCTCATCACAAATTGCCGGGCTAAATTACTGTCATTGTTATGCAATCAAATCGTCTTTATATTCAATTAGCCATTTGGGTGATGTTAACTGAAGGGGACATATGTGGGTGACAGGGACACCTCGTCTCATCCACTTCCCTCAAACCTCGCACAGTCAGTTTGAGCCAAAACTTGTTCTACGTATATTTCTATATATCTACTTATAGGGGGGGGGGAAAGGAAATTCTGTTGGTGAAGCCAATTGAGTACTCAAAACAGTTATTGTAATTGTATTATTGTAATTTATGTTTGGATCAATTATAGGGACTAAAAACTGTATGGTAACTGTGTTTTTATGTCTGTGCATGTCTTAGTAATATAGTTTATCAGTTAGATCCTCAGTTTATATTTAAAAAATGCATATGTATAAATAATAAATGAAATATAATAACCAGATGATTATATTTAGGCTGAGAAGAATTCAATGGATATTCCTGCCAGTGGTAATTAATTTTATTTTATAATTAAGTCGGTAAATATCTAACCTTATGAATCCATAATTATTAAATCAGGCTTTTATTATTCATTATCATGTTGTATTTTTTTGTTAAAGTGTGAGCATCTGTCACTGTAATGAGGTTTGATTTTCTACCAGCGACATTACCTCAGGCTCTGCAAGTGTGTTTTTTGGGCTGATAAGAACAAAATGTGTCATGTCAGATTTAATTTCTAGCAAGCAAGTGGCAGTTATTAACTTTAAAAATCGCTTTTCTTGTTGATGGGATCACACATTGCATATAAGTGATTCCTACATTCCAGGTTCCACCACAGTTCTCACAAAGCTTGTATTGATTGTAGGCCACCTATATTCGAGTTATTATTTTTCTCCGCTTTTCTCAGCCAAATACAGGAGCAAAAATGCAGTAAAAAATATGAACCTCAGAGTTACGAAACTCAATGTATAAAACCCAGTTTGTATGCACATTTATGCCATACCAGTATCAAGCTCTGATGCAAAAATGTGAACATTAAAAGTGGGGGGGGAAGCTAACATTCCCTTGGTTAAAAAAATTAATAAATAATTCTATACAGAGGGGCATATCTTAACACATCTTTACACTAATAAAGATGGGGAGACCGTCCATAAAACAGCTTACTCCCAACCCATAAACAGATCCCCCTCACCCCCCTACCCCCCACTGCCCTTCCCCCATAGCCAGAGGTTTAATTCCCTTGCCAGTGGTACTTTCTGTACACTGATTCTATTTTTACCCTTTTACATCTCTGTTTTCTGCCCATCAGAGTGAAGAGAACAAAAATGCAATAGAAATGCGAACTACCCAAGGAGGAGATGTATCATTCTGAAAATATATATTTATTTATTTATAAGAAAAGCTCAATGTTCACATGTGCACATTAACAATGCAACCAAGACAGCAGCAAACACCAGCATTCAAGTTAAAAGTGCTCTTAAAACACAACTGATTATTTAACTGTAAAATTGCACCCTGCCAGATGTTCTTACTGACATGGTCATATTGACATGCTCAGCTATTGTTTATTCAAACTGTTTTTTCTAAAGCATTGACCCACCAACAGAGATGAGAAATATAAAATTTATGTTGAAAATATTCTGTGCACACCCAGGTGTGTGTGTGGTTCTGTTATAAATTCCTCAGGTGAAAAAAAAAAATTAAGTTATTCACTTATATTCTAAAACAGAGACCTTTGATTTTTGTTCCTCTTTGAAATCATGGTCTGCCTGAAGTCATGCTGCTAGATTTGTACTAGTTGTATAATTGAGGGTATCTGTTGAAGAATCATCTTTCTATGATTTTTCCCTTTGATTGTTACTGTTTGAGATCTCGTCTGTTTGAAGTTATGCCGCTGAATTGGTCACACTTGTAAAATAGAGTGCATCTTTTGAAAAAATCAGCTTTTTCTACTGTAAATGGCAAAAAATTGTTGTGACAAGGGATCCTTGTTTTGGGAACAAGCTCCTGAAGGGATGTATTCTGCATAAATCATTTTATTCATGTGATAGGTTAGAATGCTTCATGAGATTGCATTAATATTAATGCAATTTCCACCTTCTCTGCAGGTATTTGATTCCCAGAATTAAATAAATAACAGCAGAACATCAGAGTAGCTTACGTAATGCATTTTGGCATCTTATTCACAGCGAAGCCAAAAGCTTTATTCATATTGAATGTGTTGCTTTGACTTTAATTGTATGTTGTCCCAGTGTACAGCAAGCACTCAACCTCCGTGATATCCCAATATGCTGATTATTTGCAAAAAAAAAAAAACAATATGCACAATAAACATTCAACAATGGTCCAACTGCTGGCATGCGTGTGCTCTAAAGTTCCACATTTAAGAGTCAGGTTTGCATATTTTTTGAAAATGTGTTCCTGTGTGAAGGAACACAACCATTACTCGTTCGATAGAGCGGCTATACACGTATAGGATGGAGTGTAGCACAGTGGGTAAGGAACTGGGCTTGTAACCGAAAGGTCGTAGGTTCGATTCCCGGGTAGGGCACTGCCATTGTACCCTTGAGCAAGGTACTTAACCTGCATTGCTTCAGTATATATCCAGCTGTATAAATGGATACAATGTAAAAATGCTATGTAAAAAGTTGTGTAAGTCGCTCTGGATAAGAGCGTCTGCTAAATGCCTGTAATGTAATGCATACATTACAGTAAATCTCACAGCAGCTATGCACGTATACGTAAAATTGTTCCGATTGGACTTTCGCCGGCTGATATTGCGTAAAATGCTTGTAAATATCCCCTTTTTTTTCAGGGTGGTGTCGTGACATGCTAGCAATCTTTAAAATGGTTTTAGCATCTCGTTGACCACTGGCAGTCGGTTCTCATTTGCGGTTGTCCTTATGCTGTATCTTTCATTTCCTCATCTATAAAGAGAATATTAAAAACGTTGTATTTCCGTTGACCATGACATGGACCTCAGTCTGAAGCTCAGGACCTAATCAGAGTTTTTCAGAAATTAATAAATTCTTATTCAAGTCAAATTCACATGGGCAGCAATTAAATATTAAGAGGTATAGCGGGGTCCCTCCTGTGCCTTCATCAGGAATTAAAACTTTGGAAGGGCGTCATGGGGGCGGCCTTTTTTTATATTTATTTTACATTGATGAAAAATGAATATACTGTGGGTCTCGATTTGCCGAACAGTAGATGAGCAGGGATGCATTCCTTTAAAGTAGGACGCGTGGAGAGGTGGGTTTGCCTGCGGGATTTGTAAATGTACGCCGAGCTACACATTAAGCCTCTTGATGTCTGCCTGGAGTGTTCAAACATTTAATTCAGTGTTTGAGGAGGCTTGTTTACTGTGACAAAATCACTTTCGTCAACCGACGTCTCCTCGGTTGTGCCAACACCACTGTGGCATTCATCTACCGCAGTTTAAATATAGATACGTTTGCATATGTTTACGTGTTTTAGATCTGTGATCGGTTTAATAAATTTAATTTTCACCTGTCTGAAAGATGTTTTCTTAATGACAGATATGTACCTATTTAGCCTGGAGTGGTTGATGTGGGAATTGATGTACTGTAGAACTGGCATGAAACCAAAGCAAAACAACCTGTTAAGATAATCAGTCAGTGGCTACTATTTTTGTACACAAAAAGTTGTAGTTACTCTTAATGTTGGGAAACTAACAGCAAATGAATACGTCAGCATTATTCTGCTTGCCAGTCCACAAACATTGCATTGTATGCTTGCTTTGCTTAATGCTTTATCCAAAGAGGAGTGTCCAGTAGGGGGGGGGGGGGGGGGGGGGGGGGGGGGGGGGGGGGGGGGTCTCTGGTCTTAATCTCAAGAACCGTATATTCTACTATGCTGAAACCTGCTACAAAGGACAATCAATAAAAATGAAATAATATTTTTGGGAAATATGTGCACTGTAACATTTATTTATTTTTTTGTCATCCAAGACACTTTTTTCAGGCAGATCTTGGGAGGTTAAGGAGAAGCAATTATGTCATCTGATTATTAAAATTAAAAACTAGGAAAATTATAGCAAGTTTTTATCTAATGTCTTGACGTTTTGGGATCACCTATCCACCTAACGATTGAGAACCTTTTTTTTTGCACCAATTAAAATGATTTATCTTTTTGGCTAATTCAGTCTAATTGCCTGTGTGAGGATAGATCACGCCTGTGATGTGGTTCTCATAATTGGTTGTACTCTGTGATGTTCAGATTTAGGATTTTATTTTTTGTGAGAGAACACCAGGTGAACTGAAAAAAAGTCACAAGTGCTTTATTAATGAATCAAACTGTGGCTCCCAAACAAAATTAATACTGTCTGTTACTCCCACTGCAGCTGTGTTGAGAATATCATTATAACGTATTATGCTATGGCCTTTGTCTTCAACTTGGAAAAAGAAATCCCATTATTAAAAGAGGAGATTGCTTTCATGGCTGTCAGAACCTGGACTGCACCAAAGGATTGATATAACTACATTAATTCAATGTCATGAAAGGTCTAACCAGGTTTTATTTTTTGTCCCTGCACGTCCCATTCCCACGCTTCTTCACCAGTATGCACATGATAGAAGAGTTTGAAGGTGCTCCTTGGATTCGTACAGTTAGGTCTAAAGAAATTACTGGAAAAATACTACGACAGTCATGCCTGGAACCACGTGCAGTTAAAAGGCTATAGAATTAGCAGGGCATCACAGGGCCCAGATGATTTAGGCATTTGGTTATGCGATGAAATAAAATAAAATAGAAATCTGGGTTATACTGTAGTATTCCAATCAAGACCACTGTGGAGACTGCTTCTTCTGAATGGCAAAATGTGAAAAAAAAAAAAAAAAAATTCATCAAATTAGTCAATGTTTTATTACTGCTCTCTGAAGTTCCGCTCTCACTTCAGTACCATAGGAACTTATGTAAAACATTCCAATTAGTGGAATATATTCCATTCTGTTATCAGCTTCCCCTGATAGGGGGGGAATGTACATCAGCTGCTTGGTTCGGGACTATGCTCTTTGTTGACATTCACCGTGTGCACACCGAAACTGAATATCTGTTTGACAGCGTAAATATTGTAAGGGCAGGTGCCTATAAGCTATGCTAATTGCTCTTATGAGAATCTACAAGCTGTGTCTCTAGAAAGTGGCCATTTACGTTGTAATCGCACTGCTGCTTGTCACAATGCAGGACTAATGAGGACTGATCTACCAGTGAACAGAATGACCTAAGATGGCCCCCGTCATAATTGTCCATCTGAATTTGACTATGAAAAATTTAAGCTACTTTTGGGGAAAATTCTTTGTGCAAGCATTTCTCTTGGGTTGTTGCTTTTTAAGTTCATGATTTAAAATAAAGTGCCTTGCTTGAATAATGCTGTCACTTATAACGCTGTTGTACTCATTTGTGAATTTTTTTGCATTAAAAAGACATTTGCATTATGTTTTGTTTATTCATATATATTATCTTATACATACCAATTCAGTTTGGTTTTCAGATGCTTTAATCAGACTCCATCTGCTGGCCTATTTTCCCAGTGTGCACCACAAATTTTTGAACTCAAATCTGTTTAGCTCTAATGCAAATTATTTTGTCTGATTTAATCACCTCTTGTGTCGTTCAGTTTGAAGAAGAAAACAAAAAAGGAGAAATACCATTTAGAAGATTATGAAAGTGGAAATACTCCACCAGACTGGTAAGAATTCAATACGTATATGCATATTAAATCACTGAACGGTCTGACAAACCCATGGTGGGATTTTTATTTTAATACATGGAGTATTAGCTTTAAAGAACAGATTAGCCAGCAAAAGTAAGTATGTGCTAATCGAAATGTCATAGTACAAGTTGCCAGGGTACTGGAGAAAAGTAATAGGCATTACCTCTTTCTTTTTTATCTCAGATATTGTAATAGAGACAATACTGTATATAGTAATGCAGTATAATGGATGTATTATCAAATTAGTGGCACACATTGACATAATGCACTTGAAAAAAGTGGAATAAGGCACTGTTACATTTGTGATTAGGGAAAGAACTGACTGCTCTATTAAATTCAGAACTTATTGGATCAGTTGGAATATGGCTATTTATTTGAATAGCTCTGGACATAGGTATTGGATGCGCTTAAATAAATTTGGCAAGTTTAGTTTATCAGGGTGAAAAAATTAAATCCAGTACAAAAATCAGCAAAAAGAGCTCTGGAGATTCCAGCTCTGCAATTACTTTTTTCAGACACTTTGCTGAAGGGATTTTTCTGTTTAATGCATTATAAATAGCTGATGGTTAGTTATCATAATAATATTCCTAAAGCAATATCCATGGCAAAGAGGTAACAGGAGCTGAAAACAGACATGGTTCATCCCCTGCAGTAGGAATGAATGCCTAAAACGAATTATCTTCATGCCATCTGCCACAACCTTGAACCTCAACCAATGCAGCATAATGTAATTTTCTACCCTGGGACCCTTATGCTCTTGTTATGTCATTAGAGAGATAAACAATATGAAATATAAAGAGACAGATTTTTTTTTTAAAAGAAAAAAAGAAGGGGGGGGGGGGTTATTAAACAATGCAGTTCTTTTTCAGTTATTCCGTGACTTCTCTCTTTCTGTTGCTTTGGAACTTTGTGGTAGAGTGTGGAATGAGAACGTGCAAAGAGCGTGCCGTGGCAGTTTCAAAAGTTTGAAAATAGAAATGGGTCCCCAAACGTGAGAATTTTTGAAAAAAAATGTTTGAGAAAGATAATTTTTTGAAAATTGTTTAGTAAGATTAACGTTTTTAAGGTTTCATTAAAACCATCGGCTACATGGCAGCACTTCCGGGTACTTTGCTGAACTCTGACCTTTCCATGACAACCTCAGCTGCAGTTTCAACTTCTGGGTAAGCCAAAGATACCGTGTGTGTGCTAGAGGCTAGCTCCCCCTTTGGACTCTGTGAACTTGGTCGTTAGCATGCTAGCTATTTTCCCTTAGTATGAGTGCTGCTCACATAACGAGCCATGTAGCCTAATGTTAACTAGATAGCTGATGTAATTTGTCCTGTTTTTACTCATCGAGCGTGATCACATGCTGCGTGTCCACAGGTGTGTACAACACGAACCCCCCACAGAACGAATGATTTCCTTTATAGTTAGAACACATTGTCTTGTGGCCTGTCTCTCTGTTATTATATTAATGCCCTGTACAGGTCTGCGTGCTATAGCTGTTTACATAACAGAAACAAAATTTCATGACCCCACAATAAAAAATAAGAGACTGGGCAAAAAATGGGATTCATGGGAGAGTAGCAAGGCAATAACTTCAGGAATAAACTAACACAGAAAATAGCCCACTCTACAAATCCAGAATACAGTCTTCAGATCTCTTCTTCCAGAATAAATAGATCCCGTCAGAATTGTGAACGTTTACATAAAATATATTAGTTTTATGACATATCCATTTTTGGAACATGTGCATGGACTAGTTTAATTGTTTTGTAACCCAAAACAATGTATAGCATTCATCTAGATGTGGGAGTCCAGGCTGCTTTATCTGAATGAGGCTGTCTCTACTGCGTATGCAAAAATGGCACGGCAAAGATGGACATTCACCGACAAAAATGCCACCGATGCAACCTGCGGTAGCCGTAAACCATTAATAACCGGAAAGACCTTTGAAAATCCCGGACAAACATCTTATTAGATTCAGTAACCTTTAGGAAACTCGAGTGCATGAATACTAAGTGGCCCAGGAGATCTCGCATTGCATCAGGAACTATCCTGTCACCACGTTGAAGGGAGGACTGGCATTACCCACTCCTGTCCTCCTGTGCAAAAAGGGCACGCAATTAACACCGTCCTTGCCAAATTTCCTCCCAATTTAAGGCACACTTAGCCATTCAGGACAGTGATGGCATACAGATAGGCTGAAAAGTTTCTAATAAGAAATATAGTTTATCGCGTTTAATTCGTCAGACTCGTCAATAGAATTTTCTTTTCTGAGATGACGCCACATGAAGCCAATTAACACGTTTGTTTAAACGCAGTTAACGTCGTTTAAATGTTAAATGTTTTCCAATGTTCAATAACTGTCAATAACTGTATAATATGGGTATAAAAACAGCCTGGTCTGTCTTTGTCTTTCCATATGTAAAAATGCCAAAGTTGTTGCCAAATTGCCCCCCCCCCCCCCCCCCCCCCCCCCCCCCCCCCCCCCCCCCCCCCCCCCCCCCCCCTCTGTAAAACACACAGGAACTGGAAAGGGGCGGTTGTCAAAGTTTGGCAGAGTAAAAGGATGACATCATGAACCGAAGGGGTCGCAGGGTCAATGTAAGGGGTGTGAAATGAGGATTTTGACCTTGCAAGTCCTTCAGTTTGTCACTACTTAGCCTACTTTGTCTCAGTACTTATGCTGACTAAAAATAGGGGGACTTATTGAATGTCATTGTTGTAATATAGTTCAATATATCCATCCATCCATCCATTATCTTTACCCAGTCTCCACACAGAAAGGCCCACATAAAAGTCATTAAATTAATGCAGGCATTCTGAATCATACCTCATAGTCATCGTTCGATTTGAAAATATTGCACTCTGTCTGAATAGTTTTGCATTAAACTGCATATACTAGAAGACTTAAAAAAGTAACAATGATTTGTGCAACAATCAAATAATTTCGTGTACACGGATGAGGCTTATAAAATGCTTAATTGGTGTTTATTATTACAGTTTTGCATATTTTTATTTAATAAACTTTTTATGTTAATTGTAAAGTACACTGTATTACAGGTCTGTGCATAAAATGTGGAATATACAGTAAATAAACACTGACTGATTAAATATGTTTCCATACTAGTGGCTGACAAAATGTTTTCCAAGCTCATGTTGTATAAAAATTAAATTTACAAAGCAGAACTCAAAACTAAATATTTAAACACATGTATATTTCAACTAAATAAAACATTTATTTGCTGAAATTTATGCCCGTCTCCTTTACATCGGAAATGTTGCAACTAGAGTACACAGAAATAGATGTCCAATAAAGAAGAAAAGGCTTGACATTTACCAAAGCATTTTATTTCTTCTCTCTCAGCTGTTTATTTACCCTGAACATTTTGATCAAGAAACGCCGGCGCATTCATATGAATCATTGTCATAAAACCAATTGGCAGCCAGCGGTTCTGCTTGCTTTGCATATAAATCTAATGCCTGTTCCGGTGGAGGCTGCAACTTTCATCCATATATAACTGTACTTTTTCCCCCTCCACTTACAGGAAGAGAGCAGTGTACCTTTTACCTTCTCGTCTTCTACTGTGTTGGGAGTGATTTAGTTCAGAATTTTAAACAGACATTGTCAGTTGAAATACCCCCCCCCCTCCCCCCTCCCCCCAGATTTTTTTTTCTCCCCCCAGCATCTAGTTAACATTCAGTTCATTTTTCCGGCTGATATTAAGAAAATGTCAGGATCCTGTGATGTATTTCATTGCGCTCTATGGAAACAGCAGCAGGGCATTGGACACGGACGTGACTCACCGGAACACCAGACAACGCTTCAATTTTCTGGCCTCAAAGTGGACGTGCTATTATCCTAGCAAACAAAAGCCCCTTTATGGAGACCAGTCAACTCTTGGACGTCACAATGGAAGCAACTTCGATGCATTTTTTAATGAATTATCAGACTCCCCACCCCCCACCACCCCCGGATGAAAAGACTTGCATCTAGCCTGCCTGCCAGAAAGCATGTTCTGGAATCTTCTCCCATGGTGTTCTTTCAGCATATATAAACAAAAAAATAGTTCTCTGATTACCTACTGTAACTCATAGTTCCACTGCACTGACAGAGCCACAGAAAGTTTAGTGTGATGTCACCCAAATGGCATGGACAGATTATGTGTTTTTTTTATTTGATTTTTTTTGGGGCTCTGTGCCTTTGTGGTATTAACGCCTTCTTTAGAACCCATTGCAGAGCTAACAGGATGAAAGACTCCTGGATCCAGTGCAGGGGATTGGTCCTCCATGGACAGCATGCAGCGGCAGCGCCGTTGGAGATAACACGCTCCCTGAGCCCAAAAGGTGGGAGGAAGAAAGGGAATTCCCAGGCTGTCCGGAACCCTGACAGGGAATTCCATACATGTACACGTTCCCCGTAACCCAGACAACCAGACTGGGGCTGACACTAGACACTGAACTCCCGCATAACGCCCCAGAGATTAGCGGCTGGAAGCATCGACGGGATGAAGCCCAGTACAGGGACACCGTTTTAATGCCGGGCCGTCACGGGCCGGCTTGTTCCTATAGCGGGGATGTTAACGTTTCGCGGTGGACCGCTCCCGCTTACGTCACCTCATTCTGAATCGCCCGGTTCCACAGCGAAAGGACAATCTGCTGCTTAATGTCTCTGCGGAGAAGCTAGCCGTAGGCCACCAGAAGTCCATCCATTCTGCCGTGTCAGTCGGTCCCGAATGGATTCAGAATACGTAGAATCGTGGCCTATATTTAACGCACTGAGCAAATTATAGGGCAGGAGGATTTGAATTTTAAGTTTATTTGAGATTCTGTGAACGGACTTGAACTCTGACCTAATGACTGCTGCAGGGAAAACATTTGAATGCTCGATTCTGATTGGTCGCTTCAGGCATTCTGGGGTGCCTGAATCGGAATCAAGCATTCAACATAGCAGTGTAGTAATTCTGTATAATGACCTCTGCTATGAGGAACGGACTGCTTTAACTATTGTTACTTCAATAAAAACATGTAATATTTTACACCTCTAAACATCCATAATATCATTTGATTACCAAGTGTCCTTTTGGGGTCTTCAAATGCCCTAGACGTAGTTTAGTAAAAAACAATGAAGAATGCTAATTTTTGGTGATATTGTCATCAAATTTGAATCAGGATTTGTCCAGCATTGTGGCTGCAGCTACAATGTGTTTCTAAACCCACCAGGCACACCCACAAGCACCTGTATGCATTAAAAACATATATATTTTAGGTGAGAAAAAAAACTTCCACTTCCACTGTGTTTGAGCTTATTTTACTTTCAGAAATATTTAGAGTAATTCTGACTTTTGGAAAACTCCCAGAAGAGACTAGGATTATGCCGGTAGTCAAAAGGTTTCAGGGAAAGTAACCATTTTATTTTGGGTATGTCATTTTCAGGCTTGTGTTAAAAAAAATGAGGGGGATACAGAGGGGGTTAAACAGTGCACTAAATTTATGAGCCAAGCCCCAACTAAAAAAAATTACATTGTCCAGCTCATGCTGGTTTGAAAAAATAATAATAATAAAAAATCACCAGCACAGTGCTTTTCCTACTGCCTCGCCAATATGTCTAACTGTCAGGAGTGAAGTATGGTGAAGTTAGAATCAAACTTAAAAAAAAAAACAAAACAAAAAAAAAAAAAACATTAAGTTGATGAAAGACTGTTTCACTGCTTTCTCCAGTGTTTGTTCTGCACTCCCTGCGCACGGCACAAAGCACATTAAGCATAGCTCTGCCAGCGTTATGAGTCCCGGCACACTGTAAAGAAGGGTAATTAGTCCCCGAGAATCAGTATTCCTGACCAGCCCCAGGCTATTGAACTGATGTTTTGAGGGTTTTGAAAGCGAAAACAAGAAGCAAGGAGAGATTCTGAACTCCCCACCCCCACCCCCGCCACCCCAATTTTGGTTACCTTGCCTCAAATCTATGAAATTGAACACAAACACAGAACACTTCCATCTGCCCTGGATGTTCCGTGTGAAGAAAAGTCTGATTTTTTATTAGCCCACTGATAATATTCATGCTGGTGCTGGTGCCTGCTCAATTTTATAATTATCCTCATTTAGATTTTTATTATTTTACTTTGAATTCATACATTTAAATGGTTCCATTCACGTTAAATCAAAGGCAGTGCACAGCCACAAAGAGTTCTACGAAGAGCATCTGTCTTTTATTTTGACTAGTGGATTGTGGTACTAACTAACCAGGACCATGTAATAATCATAAGCTTGCAGTGGTGTATTGGAATGATGTAGTTTAGCTCTAAACATGTTTTTTTTTTTAAATTATTATTTGTTAAAACTTTAACTCTGTAAAGGGAGACAGTGCATGATAGAGATTAAGGGGGGAGGGAAGTGATTAAGGGGAAGGAAAGAGCATTTCAAATATGTGAATACAAAAAAAGTGCATTTTATTGACATGGCAGAAAGAGATACTAGGCCACTCTATTCTTGAGCAGTGCTACTGCAACTTATGCATGGCTACAGTTGACTGAGAATGTGTGGACCACCCGTGCAACAGAACAGTGTCAAAACAGGATCAGCTACCCAGACGCCTAAAACATGCTCTTTAATGTCCTGGCAATAACAATAACCTACATATTGTACCAATACAGATTTTACTCATGAAACATGACGTGAGGGAGAGGAAATGAAAAGATAAGTAAAAATTATTTTGTTTTATCTGAAACAAAAACTGGCAGACATTCTGCCATGTGGCCCATACCAATGTAGCAATAAACAATATCGCTTCCTATGGAAATATCTGAGCTCCCTGTTCAATGACAAAAAATAGGCTTTAATACAGGAATAGAGAATATCATCCATCAGCCAATACAAACAGCTACAAATACAAACATGTGTAGCATATGTACCGCATCACAAAGAGGGACTCTTCACACACTGAGAAACAAATTAATAAACATAAAAAATAAATGACCATATCATCCTTTAAAGACTGAGCAGCCCTTACAATGTACAGTGTGAGGAAACTGCTTATCATCCCTTCAAAGTGTCAAAAGTGTTTTCTCTTCAAGGATGGCAATTTTATTGTTGTTATTTCCTAGCCCTGCAATTTCACATAAACGCTTCCCCCCAACGTTACAACTGTGCCCCGAGACTTAAACGTTAAATAAAATGCTGATGCTGTGAAAATGATACAGATCGTGAAACACGGCTCACGGTGTACTACATTTACCCTGGGATTTACTTCTGGATAAACTTTGGAAGTCTTCATTTTCCTCCAGGCAACGCATGACTTGGTTTGTTGTTTTGATGGATTGGCATCCCTGGCTGACTGCACTTAAAGAATTAATAATTGGGGAAAAAAGGCATCAAATAATTGCTGTAATGTGTCAAATTAAGGACTGTTTCCGACTGAGAGACCATTCTGAAGTCGCAAAAGGCTTCAGTTCACACAGCTTCATCCAAAGTTACAGAGTCAGCAAAATACAATCTGGTGTTGAGGGTGGGGGGGGGGGGGGGGGGGGGGGGGGGGGGGGGGGAGGCATAAGTAAATGGATTTGCATTTACATTCTAAAATGTTGAGTGCCGTGGGAATTTACTTGAACGTGGACCTCGGTTTCACCGCTACAGTGCATGTCTGAGCAGTCCGTTTTGTTTGAAGGTGAAGTTCACAAGTAGAAATGAGCCAGCCTTTTCATGAGACATTTTCATTGATCCACCCTCACCACAGTATGCACTTCATTGACTCATGAGCCGCTGTTCGATGTGTAAGAGGGGAGTCAAACTGGGAACCAGGAAAGGCTGGCATTTGGACGAGCCTGCCGGCTGAATCTCATCCTGGACTTCAAAAACCCAGAGCCATGTAATAAACCAATAAGTTGCTCGGACTTCCTTCGGTTGAGCTGGCCTTTGACTCTCTGGAATGCTACCATCTGGACACGACTGAGATAAGGGAACCTAGTCTCTTTATCTAGGGTTGTGGGGTTGTGTGTGTTGGGGCCATTAAGGGGAAAAAGATCATCCGACCTCTGGCCAAAGGGTGGGGCAACTGTGCTTGACAGTAACACAGTGCCCCTCTGTGGTCCCCTCTGTCATTACCCTTTCTATTTCTTTTCTGGAACTGGACTATATACCATCTATTCATCATATTTACAAACTCTGGAAAATCATACAAACCATGCATATGTGTTCCTTGTATTACTATATTATAACTTATGTAATAATAACATGGATTACATGTAAAATGGTACACCAAAAGGGTATTTTCATGACAACTGCACCATAATACTACATCCTCTGGACATGTTTGGTATGTACATATTCAGTGAAATTTAAGAAATTGAATGGAATATGTTTCATACCAAATAAAATTTAATAAAACATAGTTACAGAAACTCAGGGAAAAATTGGCACAATGGAATGTCCTCTCTAGTAATCCTCTCCTTTTCCAAATTTCCTGACTAATTGTTTTACAACCGCCTCCAAATGGTGGGGGCCGGAATTCCAAATTCTATTCGGACAGGTGAATTTATGGCAATGCCGCCTCGATCAAACGCGGGATTTGGCCTAAAAGGAAGGGAGACAAAGCAATCGGGGAAGATCGTAACCGACTTCCCGCCGTGCACATATTGTGTGCTCTGTGCATAGACAGACATGGAAGATCGTAACCGACTTCCCACAGCGCACATACTCTGTGCTCTGTGTGTATAGCTATACAAGGAAGATCGTAATCGACTTCCCACACTGCGCATACTCTGTGTTTTGTGTGTAGCTAAACAGGCTGGGTAAGAATTTTTACTCTTTATTTATGTTTTAAAACTTTCTATCTTTTCTAATTGATTGTTAATTTGAAGCTAATGACCTACCTGCCTGTTCAATAAATTCTTCTTATTTTTAACTTGCGTGGTCTTTGTGACTTTAATCACTTTTCTCTTCTTTTCAGCCGTAATTCCGTTTAAATACTCAGGGGGACAATTCTGACTAGGACCTACTGATCAGGGGTCTAGTACAGTAAAAGTCTTTAGTGAGGTCTTCAAGTTAGATAGGCGACCACGATCTGCCCGCTAAGGGATTGGTGGTATTGGTTCTGGTGTTTTGGCTTAAGAGGACCCATGGGCGTTATACGCCGGTCCTTGTCAAATTCGCCTGAAGGAACCCGATAGATACGCACCGTCCTGGGCTCATAACTATCGATGCACTATCCATATAAGGAAGGCATGTATTATGGTGGTCCGCTTCCTACCCTCTGGGGGCTTCACCGAACTGAGATTTAACAATAGTGTTAAACCCGGGAGCATATATTGAGGAATGATGGCAAATGACAAGGTAGAGCCGAGTGTAACCACTCCAAATTCCACGTACAGTTAAAACCAAATTTTAAATTATAATTTAATATGGAGTCAGATTAATACGAGAATAAAACCTAGTAACCGTTACGATTTCTTGCTGTGGTCATGGATATATTTGATGTGTTGTTCCGCGCATTTGTGAATATTCTGATGCTCCCATTGGAATATTGACGGTCCGGTGACAGATCAGATATATCTCTGATGACAGCATAGCCCCGTTTGCGAACGGAGAGTAACCAGAATGCTACTGGTCCGTTTCAGGCCAGTTTTAAGCGGGATATGAAGCAACGCCTTCATATCTGACCCGTGGCAACGGAACCAGTGCATTCTTAATTATAATTGTGCCCTGTTCTTACGAACAGAGGAAAAATAACTAACTAACTAAAAAATAACTAACATCTCCGGTTTGAATCACACCAGCCAAGGGAAGAACACGCGATGCCTTCCCCTCCAGCTACAAACCCTCATTGGTCTAGCTGTGAGGTGTTTACAGATGCCTTTTTTAAAATCCCTACACAATATGAGCAGTTGCCATAAATGATGAATGAAGGAAGACACATCTTACCTGAAGTCCTTATTAAAAATGAAGGACAAAGTAGACTGCAATTACAGTGCATGCATGACTAAACTTCCATTTGTTTTTTTAGTTATCAATTGAAACAACCTGCATGCAGTGAACCATACTGAAAGACAAGTCAGGAATAACTTCAAACACATTTGACCTGAAAACTTCATCGTGCTCTGAGATTCTGATAGTAATTATGATGTTTTGCGTCACCACATTTGTTTGCGAACATAATACACATCTGTTGCTTGATCTTCTGTTTCACGCTTTGCTGAATACATATTGATCTTTCTGTTCAGGCATATATTTTTGCTATTGACAGTCAGTTTTTTTTCCCCCGTATGTTCGAAATTACTTCCGCAGGCATACAGTAAGGTTCTCTACAACATCACAACAACAACAAAAAAGTTACTCGGAGGAAGAAATTGTATGGTGGCCATCTTGTTTTGGCTCAAGGGCAGCATACCTCTTCTCTCTAGTTCTGGACTCACTGACCTCTTCAGGCCGAGAACACACAAACAATGGACAGATCAGGTGTTACGACGCATTCCTGAAGAAACGTGTTTATTTTTCTACTCAGGGCAGAAAACATCATGCTTGCACCATGCTTGGATCATGCTGTGATGCGGGTGAGAAGGTCAACATCTCGCAGACGCAGCTCTGCGCCGAGGGGTTGTTTCGGACGGCGGTGAGCCGATGACAATTCAGGAGGAGAGAGATGGACACAGCGGGGCTTTCTGGTACGCTTGCCATTCTCCCAGCATGCACCTGGACGCCACCCACTACAAACTTACATCGCGCGATCCACCCCCTACACACACACACACACACAGACGGGAATAAAAAAATAGAGATTTCCAACACGTCGTGAAATTATTGCAGATATTTCACATCTGCAGCATCCTTGGCTTTTGGCCTGTGAGTGACTACATCTATGGTGATGAATGCAGTGAAAAGGAAATGTGGATTTCTATCACAAAGGGCCTTTGATTTCAGTACGGGGTGAATACTTCAGTGCTGTATGTACGGATGTCTTTTCAAAGTGAAAGCAGACAAGGTAGCTCTAATTCTACTGTATGGCGACAGAAAAATAAATTATATATTATATATTGTGATACCGTATGTCCGCACATTGATTCTTAGTGCATTGAGTGCACACTCTTTGAAACTGCCTGTCCACTGAAGATTCAACTTTTCTAGCTGGGTTAAAAAAAGACTTAGAGTGATAATCGTCATAGAAAACCGGCCTTCCTAACAACAAGGAAAGGTGTCCTAAGGTAGAGAGGGAGAGACTTACAGCTTAATATTCTAATATAGACTTATAGACGACTTCGCCCATAGATGGACATGGAATTTAAAAGCAATTTGCTTTCAGTAATGAGAATCTACATTGGGAGCTACTGACTAATTTAGAAAGTGGTAGAATGAAAGGAAGGGGGGGGGGGGGGGGCAGGGGGGAGCCAACATGGACACCGCCGCATTGGAAGAGACTGACGAGGGCCGCGTGGCCGCAGTTAGCTTCACATTAGCACATTAATTACAAGGCAGGTGCTGGCAGGTTTCTTTAATGGGCTGAGGGAGAGGTCGAGAGGGCTTCAGCTGAATTTTTTTATTATTATTATTTTTTTTTTCTTCCCCTTCCATCAGATTCCTCTGCTATTTCATAACGTCTCCTTGCCATTTAGGGGCACAGGCACAGCTTATTAATGTGGTCGATATGAAAGACTGGCGATTTGGAGGGAATGTGGTGTATGCTGGGATTTTATTATTGAAGGGGTGGGGGGAGGGGGCTTGGGGGGGGGGGGGTGCTGGTAGCCCTGACTGGCTTTCACACCTCTGGCTGGGCTAAGGAGGGGCTGCTTCATGTTTGGCAACGTACTACTGGAATTTTCTAAGATTAGAATTATTGGGAAAATTTAGGCTTTAAATACGGCAGAGAATAAATATTCTTTTTAGTCTATATTTATATCTCCATATGAATTGTCCATATGGTGTTGCAATGTACATACAGTATCTGCAGAGTGTAATCCTGAATTTTGTAATCTCTGGTGACTGAGTTATGTCGGACAGTTGACAAGTTTGAAAAAATTGAATATGATGAAAAATAAAAAAGGAGGCAGCCAGTAGAGGTAAAGATCTGGTCTTCAAAATTTATAAATGAAGAAAAAGTTTAAAATTTGGTACCAGTCAGTTCATCAAACTGAGTAGTCAAACTTAATACTGATAATTTAATGACTTATTAGACAACCGTTTCCCGACATACTGTAGCGTTTGTTGCTTTGTTTTGATTTCTTGCCCCGAAAGCACCTATTTCTGACTGACAGATGACTGCCTAGTATCTAGGAAACTAAATCAGTATCTGCTTTCACCTAATTAATGAACAATTAATTCAATTCAACCTGCAGTTTAACCGGGGTGGATAGATGAAAAAAGCTTGCGTGGAAAGTGAAAAACATTTTGCCTGTCTGTTTTCCTTTTTTTTTTCTGGCACTCTGTGGGAGGCCGAGACGGTTATTAAAACATGTTTTATTATTGGAGACTTGCTCACTGTCAGGCGATTGTCCGTCCGCTCCTCACCTAGAGAATTATTATTAGAGGTGAGTCCAAAGCAATTATGAAATTTCGCTGGCTTGTCGGGGGGAGACCATGCCCCCGTACAGGAGCTTTCAGATTCTCCCACTTTGCTCTCAATGGAAATGAGTGGAGATGGAACATATTTGGCATCAATTTTCCAAAAAATAATCCATACAATGGAGGCACGATGGTTCATTATTGACACAAATCTGTCCTTTCAGGAATGTTAGCTGAGAAAGGGTGAGTACACTGCATTGGCCACCTCGTGCCAAGTTGATTTTATTTCCTCTACTAAACTGAATGTGACTATTATGCATAGTTCAAGATTTGGTGTTGTTCAAACACATGGATGAACCGAGAAGGGGGGGTCACCATCCGCTGAGGTGACCCAGGGAATGGAAGTAACAATGGAAACCAAAGGGATCATGTTTATGTTTGGGAGGCAGAATCCGTATGTCTCAGTCACTTTTTTTTTTTCCCCTCTCTCTCTGTTTCTCGCATGATTTGAAACAGAATTCTGCTATTTCCAACCAGTTCTACCTGCAGCAGACCCATGCTTGCCAAAGCTGGAAATAAATGGCGGGGGGGGGGGGGGGGGGGGGGGGGGAGGGAAGGACCCGTCAGACGGCACGTCCGGATAATGCACGAGCCCTTTGTGCAGCCATGCGGCACCTCTGTCCAGATTCTCGTCCGATCGTGAATCACGGGTTCTTCTGGGCGATCGGGCGCCAGCTCCGGCTGCTTTTAAGTGGCTCGGTCTTCCGGGCGAAACGGCCGCGCTGCTCCACCGGTGGTGTGAAACGAGGCGGAGCTCGGTGAGGCGCGGTCCGCCTGCGCTCGGCTGAATTTACGGAGGGTGTTTCAAGTGACGGGACGGACCCCCGAGGCTCAATGTGGGTTCTCTCAACTGAAAGTAATCATTTGAACTGCGGAAAAACTGAACATGTTCATTGAGTTCCAGAGCCCTTTGGAGGCCCCCTTTGACACCAACCGTGTTTCCGTCCAAAATTTTTTATGCAAATGTTATGCAAGTTATTGAAACGGCTTCCGTGAAATATTTACGGAAACGCGTCTGATTTCCACCGTTTCCCATCGTGCATCGTGAATCACCCGCTCCTGTGTGTCTGAGATCGCTGGCAAGATCTGAAGGCAGATGTGATTTGAGTCCCTCCCGTGCAGTTTAACATCGTCGTGGACTTCCCAGCCCGAATCCCTCCTGACGCACCTCTCACATACGCACGAGACAGAATGATACCTGTCATTGTGAGAAACCCCGGGATTGCCGGCAATGGGGACCAACAGAGCTGTCATTTCCTCTGAAGATGATCCAGGATACACGCTGGGGCAATTTTGTGGAGCAGCGAGAACTTTCGAGGCTGTCTAATCTTGGCGAGACGCAGATGGGTCACATCGACCTCGGTATATAATTTCATTTCGTCTTCCTTTTTATTTCATGTGGGATTAAGCAGGTAGAGACGGCGGAGAATGCATTTTCTTCTTTCTCTTTTTTGTTCTTCCTGTAATTCTTCAAAGATGCATTTCCTGGGAGACAAAAAAAGCCTCACTGCGCCACTTCCCTCCCCTGCTCATTATGCCAGATAAATAAAACATATAAATACTCGGTACGCTTGGTTGCGTTAAGGGAATTTATATTTATCTGGCACAGGTTTGTGATGCTTGGTGGTGGTCCAGAAGACCTGGCAGGACAGAGGGGGCTCAAGGTCACAGACATCACTTACCAAGTTTGAATTACACACCATAAATACTCTGTAGGAGTTCTTCATTCCTCAGGATAATTATGCAGAGGGACTTTCAAAAAGAGCCCTGAAATGTCTTTACTTTATTATTATGTGTATAACGCGTGCCAGCTTTCATGAGGGTCACAGCTTCGCAATGCGGCTACAAGAATTATTTACATTAAATGCTGTACAATACATTTTTCTGAAGATATTGAAAAGCTGTGAAAAAATAGCTTTGGTGAAATGTCAAAACACTGGCTTGGATAAATTATTGCAAGCAGCGCATGTAGTAAAATCAAATCTACATGCACTTTGCCAGTCTAGGGACAAATGCAAATTGAATCCAGGTTCACTAACACTAACAATGCCAGGATCTGTGTGCTACGTGCTAGTGTACAGACATGAGCTTGTTTTTCACACGTTATGCACAGACTCAAGGCTTTTGTACGAAAAGGTAAACCCAGGTTTGTTTACTCATTTCATTATTTTTTACGTCCTCCGGTTCAGTTCTGGGGGACTGAATTTAATTGGAAGCCTTACACTTGCATCCTGGGACAATATAATTTTAGTGCAAGTGAAACAGGACACATTTTCCTTTGAGAAAATGATATGTACCTTGTGTGACGCTATTAATAAAAAAGAAAATAAATAAATAAAGTATGCAGTGAAGGTTCAGAAGATGGTTTCTGATTTCTCGAAAACAAAGTGCAGTCATAAAATAAGACATGCAAATGCAGCGTTGCTCTCATTTGCTCCAAGACAGTTTTGTTGTCTGAGCGGAGGGCGGTGACCTTGACGATGAGCCAACAAATCCCCTCCAACTGACAGCCATGAAAATGTATATAATTGAATATATTGAAAAAAAAATCTAATGCTTGGGTGGTTTGACTGTACTAGGCTTCTGGACTGTCAGAAGATTAGTATGTTCCTTGTCAGTAAGCGCCAATAAAGCTGAAACCAGACTCATCATTATAGAATCAATATAGAAAAGACCTTTAAAAATGTCCTGTGACTGCTCGTTTTCCATTTCTTAAATTGGCATTTCAAAGTAATTTATATTTTAAATTGCTTTTCAGGGGTCATTCTGACACGATTGTACAGTGTGCACAATTACAAACGTGAGGTAATGGTGAAATGTGTCAAACGTGTCATTATTAGTGCTCCCTTCGCCAGGGACACGGACGCTGGGCGCTTCCATGGTAACGCTTGACAGAATTAGTTTTGTTCTCTTATCTGCATGTGCCAAGACTGGAGCAAGGGCCCGGCTCTATTTTTTGGATTTTTTAGATTTTGGTGGCCCTTAAAAATGAACCATGAACCAGGAGGGGAACGGATCGCAGAACGAGGGCGGGGGGGGGGGGCAGGGGTGTAGTTGGCATTCATGGAGAGAACAATGGCACTGAAAAATGTGTTCAAAAAAATGTATTTCTGAATGGAGTTTGCACATTCTCCCCGTGTCTGCATGGGTTTCCTCCGGGTACTCTGGTTTCCTCCCGCGGTCTAAAGACATGCAGCTAGGCTAATTGGAGACTCTAAAGTGCCCGTGGGTATGAGTGTGTGAGTGAATGGGGAGTGTGCCCAGCGCCCCCTGCCACTCTGCCCAGGAATAGCGGGTACAGATCATGGATGGATAGATAGATAGACGGATGTGGCCCTAAACGACTAGACGTATAGAGCATTAATGCCATCAGCCGGCTCTGACTGCAGCTTTTCTCTAATAAGAATAACCTTACCGATCATAAACATGCTCACTCTCAACTCAACTTTTCTGACATGCCAGTTGATGAGAGAGGACTTCCGTCATAAGATTAAAATAAATGTAAAGGTAACTCCAAAAAAATAAAGGAAAACACCAACCACAGTGTCTCTTTTCTGTGAAGTTCTCGACATGACCTTGATTAAACTGCCTGACCTCTGTCTCAGAGCAATGCAGGTACATCAGTTGAGGGGTATACGCTTTCAACCTCATTCGCCCTCGGTTGATGAGTTAAATTCTGAGAATTTAATGTAACATTATTATGTGAAAAGGTCATTTGAGAAAATACAGCGTGATCGCAATGATGCATTTTCATCCTTTTTTTAACTACGTGTGATCGTTGTTATTTAGAATTTAGATGCACAGAAGAATGTTGGCATCAAAACAAAAACGTACCTCCATCTTTGCAATGAATTTGATTCAATTCATTCAATACTTGTCTAATGTAAAACAACGAAATAACAATAACTTTTATAATTCACTGAAAAGGTTTTTTTTTTTTTTTTTTTTAAATCACACTGACATTATGTTTTTACTGTGAAATGTATGCCACTAATTAAGTAATTTTCTCTTGGGCAACGAAACCTGTCACAGAATGTTTTTTGTTTATTAAATGTTTTTCACACCGCATTGTCAAACATTTTAATTTGATGTGATTTGCAGAAAGAAAAAATAGAAATAATTGATTCAACAATTATAACAAACACTCATTTTCAATCATATTGCTTGTGTTTTTGATTAATCAGGAGACCATACCATGGTGTACATCGTGCTGTACCATGACATGCACTCATTGTATCATGAGTAGTGTATTGTTTAACCCCTAGTAAGACAAGAAAAGAGTGTCATCGTGCTATTATTTATGTATACATACATACATATACACACACACACACGCACATATACATATATACTAGCATATACATATGCACACATACACACAGTACATGCACACTCACACACTCACACAGTCACACACACACACAGTGTATTGAACATGAAAGTAATACAGTTAGCTCAAATCTGTGAGCATTTAGACTGTCGCAAGATCCAAATGAAATGCTGCCATGTGCGCACACCCTTTTATTTTCCCTTCATTTGTCTGTTTTTTTTTTTTTTCCTTTCTTTTTTTTTTTCTTCATGCCTCTTTCGGTCACGGCACTCTTCTGTCACTCCAATATGCCCCGTCTTTCTTCGGCTGTCAAGTCTAGGTATTGTGTCCCTGTCTCCTCTGGATGACAGAGACCCCGAGCTCATCCACCATCTGCAGCCCTTTGGATCCCGCCGCCACCCGTAGAGGAAGCGGTGCAAAAGGGGGCTAAAATGTGGCAGCCCCCCCCCCCCCCCCCCTGCGCTGGATGGTGCTCGTTTGCGCAGCAGGGCCGGACGATTGGCCTTGATTCTGTGTGAAATCCCGCCGCCCACATTCGGCCAATTTTCCGTGTGTTTTCTGGACTGTATAAAAAACTAAATGTGTGTGTGGGGGTGTCTGTGTGTGTGTGTGTGTGTGTGTGTGTGTGTGAGAGAGAGAGAGAGAGAGAGAGAGAGAGAGAGAGAGAGAGAGAGAGAGTATTAGTATTCCACTGTAAATATGTATTTTGAATTGATTTATGATGCTTTGGCAATATGTACCTATGTATTTCTTGCCAATAAAGCAATTTGAATTTGAATTTGAATTTGAGAGAGAGAGAGACAGAGACAGTGAAATTCAGAAAGAGTTCTGAATCCATTAACTTGACTCGTTTGACGCATGAGTCTAAACAGAAAAAAGTTGTATGGAATAAATTTTTTTTGTTTTTTTCCAAATTTACAGGCTACGCATACGTGGTATTTATCTAAACACATCAACTGTGTATGAAATGTGTGTCGGCACCAAGTCAAAAAAAAATAAAATAAAAGGGGGTCAAAGTTTTGAAGACACTATCAGACAGAGAATGTGATCAGAGGTCTGTAACGTAGCAGAATCCTTCTCCAATGGGATTTTAAAGACATTGCTTGACAAAATCATTGTTTTTAAATAAAGTAAGAGTTGACATTGACCATCTCCACTGTGACACGTCAAAATGGCGGAGAGTCTTCTGCTTTGATTGGCAGTCAGACAATCAGCAATTCTTTTGTGATTACAATGAAGAGAAATAATTGTCTGCGTCAACATTTTTTGGCCAGCCAAAGAAAATGGCAGAAGATCCCCAAATGAGTTTATATCCTGTTTTTTTAAATTATTTATTTGCACCATTCGTTCATTATTCCCATTATATGCCATTTGCATGTTGCCATCAACATATTATTCTCATTACAGATGTACTGTTAACATAATCAATAAATGATTGTGTAATTACATTTTGAGCACATTTTTGAGCTTTGTGTTTAGATTTAAATAGTTGTTCTCTCAAATCTTTCACAAAATCAATATTATTTTTTCTAGCTGTTAGAAAGAGCTGGCATGGTCTGAAAGTGGAGTTTGTTAGTTCTCTCCCTTTGGTTCCCATCAGTATCGTTTACGGAATGACGTTGTTCATTATAAATGAGGTATAATTTAAGCTGAAGCATAACACACACAGCACCACACTAAAATGTGGTTAATTTTCATCTTTTTTTTGTGAAAGATATATCGGTTTTTGATGGCCATATTGATTGTTGACTGCTTTCCCCTCTTACACTGGACCAGTTTGCCATTTTGGAATTGATGCAGCTGGTGAATCTTTGCACCCCTAGTGCACAGTCACATATAAGGCTTCTGTGGCCTGCAAAAAAAGAGGAGAGGGAGAGGGAAGGAGAGAGAAGGAGAGGGAGAGCGGGAGATAGCGAGATATAGCGTGAGAGAGAGCAAGAGATAGTGAGAGAGAGAAAGAGAGCGAGAGAGAGAAACAGAGAGAGCGAGAGTGAGAGAAAGAGCGAGAGATAGTGAGAGAAAGAGAGTGCGAGAGAGGGAGACAGAGAGAAAGAGAGACAGAGAGAGAGAGAGAGAGAGAGAGAGAGAGAGCAGCTATTAGGGACAGCTTAGTGCTCCAAACAAATGCAGTTTCTAGATGGAGCCACGGGCCCCCTATATATAGAGAAGTTATTAAAGGAGGGCAAAAAAAAAACCCAAATGGGTGGAATTCTAGCGGGAATGGAGAAACGGGAGGCATGAAAGCAAGGCCCCATATTTGGATCCCCGTCTGGCCCGATACCGTTGATCTCGAAGGCTCTGTGGATCTGGACACAAAGAGGTCCCTCTGAGCAAATCCCACCCTGGCCGGACTGCTGCTCTACCCTGATAAGCCCCGGTCTGTTTCCACGGCGCCGGAATTTCCGCTCATTTCTATTCGCTGAGGGCGGTGGGGGGCGGGGGCGGGGGGGGGGGGGGGCGGCAGGGTGAGGACAGTCGACAGACAGTGAACACCTTAAAACAAGGTGCCATGGGGGCCATGGTCACAGACCTGTCGCCGTGACGCCAATACCGCCGCATTATAACTCCGTTGGTTTTCTCCGAAGTCACAGAGCGGGAGAACGAGGGGGCGAAATTATTTTGCGGTGGCACAGAGCCAGCTCTATGATCTTCGCTCAGAACGCAAAAAAAAGGAACTAAAATTTTATTTTTCAGTTTTTTTTTTTAACCCTCGGAAGCCCGTTTGAAGTCCTTCAGCCTGCTAAACGGTGACTCCTCCTCTGAAGGAGAAGAATGAAGGCCTGGTGGTCACCGTGGGTACTGCAGCCGGTGCCCAACGGCGCGGCGCGGCCACAATGGGAAGCTTTCACCGGCATTGAGGCTTTGATTGACAGAGCGTCGCCCTTTTTTTAATCAAGGGTCTGTCACATCGAGTGTAATTGTCTCTTCACTCTCGCGTGCTGTCATGCCACTTGTACGCCGCTCCTCAAAGCGTACTTTCGAACAAAGTGAGCCCAAAAAAAAAAGAAAAGAAAAGAAAAGAAAAAAAAGACGAGAACACTTGGTAATACGGCTTCCTTCAGCAGAATGGCCTCTCTTGCCACTTTCGTGAGAGGGGAGGTGGCAACAAGGATAATTAATTAAATCATTTACATTTCAAAACGTCCTTTCCGTTCCCATTGTGCGAGGGCCATAAATGGAGAAGGTAACCTGACCGTGAATGAAGCCCGGAGTGATTACAGGTATTGTACGACTGACACTGATATAAGAATGCTCTTGCCTGCTTCCCATCCTTTATCAATTTAATTGGGTGTGCGACGCCGTAATGAGGAGGAGAGGACGGGCTGAGGTCTTATCCTTCGCCTCGAGTGCGTCTTTTCGAAAACGAGTAGCCGGTGGAAGACCGGGGGGGGGGGCATGCAGAGACACAGGAACATATACAACAATTCGATTCAAAAGGAACAAAGTTATTCAGCATCGGCAGTGTCTGACTGCAGGGGGGGGGGGTACAGTCAACTAGGGATGAATTAGGGGTTCGATTATTTGTGCACGTTTGCCCTATTTGATTAGCTAATCCGAATCAATGAAATTACGTACTTTCTGTTTGGCATAGGGTTAAAATTAAAACCTATGGGAGGGTAGCTCTCCAGGATCCGGGCTGGGTAAGCCTTGTGCTAACCCTTCATAAAATGTCTTTTTTCTTCTTTTCTTTATTTTAAAAAAGAAACCATGGTAAAGTAGCGTCACGACCTTGACAGAAATATTTTCCCTTAAATTCACTCGACGAGCAGATGTTCAATTTGTAATTAAGGGGAGTTATCTCCACTTAACATCAATTTCCACCCTCTTTCCATTCAGTGGGCTAATGCAGCCCTAATGCACACATCAAGGACCGCGCGGCCGGCGTAGCATTACGGGCTAACGGAATCCTGCGGTCCCCCCCCATTCCGCGGCTGCCTTCTCATCTGTCAGGGACAGGGGAGAGGGAGAGAGGGGAGATGGCGAGTGGAAGTCGTATCCAGGATTTAAATGTGTTTTATGTTATGCCGCATGTGGTTCTGCCTAGCGAGGCAAGCTTGATCAAATACAGCGCGGCAGTAAAAACAAATCAGCCGGGAAGAGATCCGCTGTGCTCTCCCCAGCCGTTCATCCGTCACGTTGAGCCGGGCTAACAGCCTCCTCCTCCTCCTCCTCCTGAAGGCCCAAAGAGCTGCGTTTCGTGTAACAATGCCCGTACCATACTGTAGCTATTAATGGGAAAGCGAAGCGTTTGCTAATTCCATAATGGGTGGAGCACCAGTCAGCTGGCAGTCACTGACTTGTTTAAATAAGTCCTGGCCTTGCTCTTTTCGATCCAGAAATAGTAAACAATGGTTGAAATCAATCAGTCGCCTTCAGCGAATAAGCCACACGTTTATGCACGCCGTGGGTAACTTTAAAATGTCACAGAAATGATCTATTCTGAGATTGTCAGGGTACAATAAGGAGCTCTTTCAATAACATTAACCGATATTTTCAAAGTTGAAATAAAAACAAGAAAGTTTTCCTTTTCTCTGCGTGTCAAAACATTTCACTTTTACAGATTTGTATTAATTACATTTTTATGTCAAATAGCATATGTTTTTTGTAATACCGAGTAGTATATCATACATACAAAACACAATTTACAATTTAAAGGGAATATGTTGAAATCAATGGTGTACATATGGGTAACGTTGGATAGCTATACACAGGAACGTTTGGGGCCTCTGGCTTCCTGACCATGGTACTGATCCTCTGCTGAGTCACGTTCTTCATTAACTTTTCTGGTCAACCAAGGCATAATAAAATGCCTGTCCCCTTCCTCATGTGACCCTGCAATAAACTATCTGCTCGATCAATTAAGCATCAGCTTCGGGCAAGGAACACTCACTTTTTGGAGGAAACTAGGGAACCCGATTTAACAGGCCTAAACTCTAAATCTGTAATCAATGGTTTATCTATCCATGTTTTATCTATCAATGTTTTATTGACCACTCCAAGTGTGTGTGTGTGTGTGTATAGTGCTGTTTATTTAGTAATTAAATTAAATAATTTCTGTTATATTGATCTCTGAAGAAGAGAACTATACAAACCATTTGTTGCGTTTACTAAAAAAAAAAATCTCACTATCCCCATTTTGCCACGGCTGGATTGGAGCGAGCAATAGATGACTCACTGTTTCCATTGCGGCATGGGCTTGCAGCTGACAGCCAATCACAAATGGCAGACTAGTTTAGCAGGGAAGCTGGTGGTGTAATGACAGTAATGGCGCCGGGCCAATCAGAGGCTGCTGGTATAAGCAGCGACATCAGCCCCCCCCCGATCGGTGCACCCGGGTCCTCTAGCGCTATGGCGGGATGGCGGGAAAAATTTTGATGAGCCTCCTGCAGGAACGGCCGTCGAGCGCCTCTTTCCCTTCTCCTCCAAAAAAATAAGCCGTCATAGAGACTGGAGCTGGACTGCAGTGACACCCTTGGGGGAAAAGGGGAAAAAAAAAAATATTTTAGAAAAGAAGAAATAATCAAGTCATACAATGATGTAAGTGTGTGAGCGGCCATTTTGTAACTACTAGGTGACTACTATCTTTCGCTATTGAAATGCTTTTAATTCGCTGCCTGCGATCATAAATGTCAATGCGGTTTGCTGAAAGTTTGTTGGTAAGAAGAAATGAAGCAAAAGTCAATGCAACTGGTAAAATCGGCCTTGACGCTGAAGCAAACAGGGATCTTCTTTGACGAGATAAAATTCTCTCTCCCCGAAAGAATGTGGAAATCATTGAAAATGAAGAACACACAAATGGATCAGAGAAAAAGAAAAAAAATGGAAAACAATGGAATACAATAAAATTCATAAGACATACATGTAAAAACTACCATTGGAATTTTCGCTTACTGTCTCTCAAATTGAGGGAATATTTTATTTATTTTTGGGGAAGTGCATATTTTTGCCGAAGTAAAAAAAAAAAGAAAAAGAAAGAAAAAAAAAGAAGATTTTTCTCCCATGGTAAGGGATTCTGTCATGATGTATTCTCTCTTTGGGGCTAAATAGCATCCATTCCATTTTGTTTCGTGTTCTTGCCTGTGCGTCCCGGTAGCTGATATCATTTTGTTTGCGTTGGCGTATAATTTGATGGACTCTAATTTGTTGTGTTCTTAAGGTGCTCTTTGGAGGCTGCTTGGTTTGGATGGCTTTTATTTCTGTCAGCCTCAGGACAAGCTTTTCTTTCTCGGTGCTCTTCCAATTTGCCCAGAACTTGGAATGCATGGACTCCTCTATCATTGCCAGTTATTTCTGAGTATACAGTTCTTTTTTTGTTCTCTTTGTTAGTCTCTGTGTAATGCAGACATAGATCTGGGTCTGTCTCTCCCTCTCCTTGTCCATTTCAATGAATTCTGGTGCATAAAGGGAACAACATGCTCTTAAGGGAAGAGGGTTTGACTTTTACTATGTAACTTAACCAAAATAATTTATTTGTTTGTTTTGGTAGACTGACTCAGATGTGCAGTGTATGGTTTTGCTGAACGAAAGAATAAAAGTTAGGCCTCTGTCTCTCAGACTCTTCTCTCTTTTCTCTCTCTGCTCTCCCTCTCTTTCTCTCTCTCACACACACACGCGCACACACACACACACACACACACGGTGTATATTTGCCCCCTGGAGGATAAAAAAAGAAAAGAAAAGAATGACTCTTGCTTTCTGGTTTGGGCTTACTGCCTGTCATCTGAAAAACAACCCCTTCCTTTGAATCTAAATTATGCTGACCTTGTTGGACTTGAGTAGATTGGTAATGGAGCGTATGAGTGGGGTCGCGGTCTGCCTAATTTATTTGTATTTATGTCATTATCCCACCTTTCACCAGACAGCTTTCCACCGATAGCGCCTATCAGTGAATCCTAAATGGGGGGCGGGGGGTGGGGGGGGGGGGATGCACAGCCCTGTTATCATTCCGAACACTCGGCTGTTGGGAATGCAAATCGGAAAACCGGGTCTTCCTATGAGGACACATCTGCTTCAGATACGCATATCTGTGCTTTTGAATTGCTGATTCGCTGATGGATTGTTACAGACGGATTGTCAATTATCTGCCAAATGGCTCTCCGGTGCTTTTGATTGTTCGGAACAAATGAAGCTGATAACAATTCAGACCATCAGAATGTACAGCTAAGCCACCATGGAAGAGAGAAAATTAAATAAGTATAACACACACACACACACACACATGCACGCACACACATGCATGCACACGAGTTTGTTTGATCCATTGTAGAATGGAGGGAGGGAAGGTCAATCCTATATGGGGCATGGCATTTCAAAATATTGCATGTTTTTTCATCATTCCCTGTTTCCATTCTGTTGACACTGAAACTAATGAAAACAAAAGGAATGAACAACAATAATAGAGACACAAATGTAACAACACTGAGCAACAAGTTGTACCACCACATGTGGCCAGTACGGACTGCATGTCCTCTGACATCGTCTCCTAATGTCTGGAGGAGCACACCGAGACTCAATCAATCAATCACTCAATCAAAGCAGACTCAATCAATTCTCAATTATTTGATGCAAGTAGAATATGGCGTGTCAGGCATTGTTTCAGAACATCCAAAACTGCGAGATTGCCCTCAACTCTGGTGAGGAAGCCAATGGAATATGGATAACTTAATTGTAATGCTAATCTGGATTTGAAATGTTGAAAAACAGCACTGTCTGCAGGAAGGAAATGCTTTAACATGGGGGACAAGATGATCTCTCAGTTGTATTAAATTTGACAAAATTTGTCTTCTAACAGGATATAAGTACCAAAACCATTCCAGAAAAGATGTGTCCCACACCATTACCAATTCATCAGAATATTTCACTACTCAGACTATGTTGTGTTTTTTTATTTATTTATTTATTTATTTCCCCCCCCCACCCCCCACCCATAAAATGCACTCATTTAAATTAGTAGCCCAGCATCATAAAATGCTCTCCAACATTTCATTTTGTTCTTATTACAAAGGATGCTTTTCTATGAGACACAGGCACTTTGCCATGTTCCACAATACCTGGTGTGCAGTACACACACACACACAAAAAAACATAAAACCCTGCTTGAACAGATGCATCATCCAAGGCTCCAGACACCATGCAAGCTGCAGCTAAAACAAAGCCCTTCACAGGGAGCTGGGTGTTGGTAGACCGCTTTGTTTTACAAGCACGCACACACACACACACACACCACGCGCACACACACACACACACACACACACACACACACACACACACACTTTCGTCCCAGGCAGAACAGGGATTGTATCCGTTCTTCTCCCATGATGCTTCAGTAAGGGATGTATTTCAGGTATGCCTGCCTGCACATCTCCACTGGAGGAGATAATCGCTGTGCTCCATCCAATGAGATGTGGGAAAATGCACAGAATGTCAAAACACTGCTGTCACCATTTCAGATAAGAAGCCTTTTTGTTAATTACTTCCATTGTAAATAACCAGTCATGCTCCTGTGTAGACAATTCTTACTGATACATTTATTATTTTTCCAAATCAGTGCACCTTCAGTTCAGTAGCTACTGTGTCACCCACTCTGACTGCCAAACTCTGCAAAGAAAACAAACAAACGAACACTTGCATTTAATTAATAGTTAAAGAAAATATTAACGGAATCCTGGCTATTGTGTCTGTGCAAGCAGCTCTTCAGCTTCAGATGTTTTGCATGTGGCTTCAGGTGTTTTTAAGAACAGGGGCTGGAAAATCTAAGATCTGCAGCTGGGGGCTTGTTGTCACTTCCTGACATGATGTAACTAGATATCTGTTAAGTGTAAATTGACCAGGGGGTGGTCAAGGTATATAGGCAGTTTTATATAGGTATATAGGTTGTTTTTTTTAAACTGAAAGCTGAACCACCCGGGACCAATGACGTTTTACAGGCAAAACATATTTGCTGTGTATTTAATCTGGTTGATATCTGACTTTAGAATCCAAAAGAACCTTTCCTCTCCATGAAGCATGGGATTGTTTGACGTTGCCTTTAAGGTGATAAATGTCAAATGACTCAAACTTTGTCTTGAAAGACAGTTTGCACAGCTATTTTCATGTTTCTTTTGTTCCCAACTGCAAAGTCTTCATCTATGAGATGTTGGTGAAAGGATTTATGGGAACCATATTATACCAAGTCAAGACCAAAGACCAAAGTTTTATAACTTATGAAACAACAGCTGTATAACTGATCAAGCTATAATTGGTTACACTGTGACCACAATAAACATACTGTAAGTAACAGCATACAGAATTACCCATGAATTGTTTCTTTAACTACCTAAGTCATCATTCATGAGACTAGTGTAAAGCACAGTTGACCAGCTGAATACAGCAATACACCACTAGCCACCTTAATCACAACAATGAAGAATCAATAAACCAATGAGTCCAGACATAAACAGAATATTCTTAAGTATACTCCTTTAAAATGAAAGTCGATGGCCATTAATTTATTTATTGATTTATTTTCTGTTAATGTATTCGTCTTTCTGGGTGGATCAATTATTTTCTTAACAATAAATCCTAGTTTGGCTGAAAGCTTTTTTTAAATTAGACACACACCCACACCCCCCCCCCCCCCCCCCCCCCCCCCCTACACACATACACAGGGAAAAAAAAGACTAATTTGTATTTTAGATGAAAAGCCCTGCTTAAGAGGATTATTCAATAATGGAGAGGTTAGATTTGTACATGTATCTAGTCAATAGATTCAAAACGTTCTTGAAACAGCAGTTTGTACAGTAATCACATTGTAACTCAGCTGATGGGATAGATGTGTTATTTTAAACCAACCTCTGCAGACATATTTGCCTCAGATTGTGCACCGGAGGATAATCAGGTTTTGAGTGAAGGATCCCTTTGTCTTTAAATGCAATTTAATGCAATGTGATGTCTCTGCTGGAGCATCTCAGATAGTAAGATAGCCCACACCAAAACAAATACGCTATGTGTAACTCCCCCCCCCCCCCCCCCCCCCCCCCCCCCCCCACACACTTCCCAAACCCCCCAACTTCACCCCCACCGCCATTCTACATTCCAGGCTTTTTCCAAAGCAATTTGCTCTGTGTTAGGCATATGTTAATGAATTTGACTTCAATTCAGTGCTGTGATTCAGAGCACTCAGGCTTGTCAAACACCATTCCGGCTACTTATTATTTTTGACCCCCGGGAGATTAGGGTCAAGGTGGCTTGTGTTCGATACTGCGGACGCACTTAGGGAAAGTAGATTCTGGGGAAGTTGAATGTCCAGTTTCTGAATGACTTTGCAAGTTTTTTTATACATAATTTTTTTTTCATGAGATAAGGCTGAAGAGTTATTGATGGAGCATTTTCCTAAGTTCTAAGTCGTTCTTTTGCATGTAGAGAGGACATTTTTATTGTTTGCCAAGGGGGAATTTGAATTAAGGAAGCAATTTAGTCTTCTTGCTTTTAATAATTGACATCTACAAATAAACATTACCATTGCATTCTTTCATGCCTTGTGGCACTAAATAATGACAAACATTTTCTTTACCCATCAAATGCGAGTCTCAGCACGTTTCAATATAGCATTAAACCAAAAGTAGTGATAACCTTGGATCAGCTATTGCTACAAAATGGCTGAGTAATTTAAAGTCAGTTTCTACATAATACTATATCAATGCCTTTGAAGTGACATTTTTTTCTGCCAAGTTTCTTTTTTGTGTAAGTGTGTAGATTAATCTAGATAAATTTAAATAGTTTTAAAAGCAACAACTGCTGGCAGAGGAAAATAAAATCTATATGGCAAAAACCAAATTATCTATATGGTATTTTGGCATCTAATCCACTACCCAGCTTGCATGTGTCTGGGTACAGGTAACTTTCTGGAACTAAAATAAATCTGCACTAGTTGTAGCAATGGAATCCATACAAAAAATTCTGTCTTTAAACCAAGAAGGATTTGAACATTGGATTATACTTGTAATGAACACAAGCAGATTAGTGTTTATCCTGGGGATGTTTTACGTAATGAAATGAAACCAATGAAATAAACTCAACTAAAAAAAAAAAAAGGCGGATGGTCATGTCACAACAGTCAATTTTCCCATGGCGTAATACCTGCGAAGGCAGTTCTAATATGTGCTAAACTTGCCAACCATAAGAAATCCATTGTGTCAATTACACCTGTATTGTCACACAATGAGTAGAGTCGTCCTTTTGGATATATAGTGCCAGATTAATCTAGAGGGTTCAATTGAATGAGCAGTTTAAGTGCATTTGACTGAATCCCCAATTCAGCAAAGTTATCTGAGAGGTTACTGATGGGAGTACACTTACAGTAATAGACATTATATTACGCTGGCAAATCAGAAGACCAGGTTTGCCAAGAAAAAAAAATCATTTTAAAAAAGAAGCTCCATTTTAAGTGCTGCTTTCTCATTCACTTAAGACACATTGTGCATGGATAATTCCAACTGGACTCGGACTGAATCTGAACGAGTGCTGAATGCGGTCGGTAGCCCCATAAGGCAATTGCCGATTTCACGAGCCAGGGTACGAGAGGATGCAGTGGGTCAGGGGTCCTTGTTTCATCACTCTCTGGAGACCCCCCGCTGGTCAATCGGGTGCCCATGCATTGCATGCCAAAGCGACACATGAAGTCTTCCTCAGACTCGACCCTGTACAAGCGTAGCTCACATTACATTACGTTTATTTGGCAGACGCTTTTATCCAAAGCGACGAACAATAAGTGCATGCCAAAGTTCATTGGAACAACAACAAAATACAGGTCCAAGCTGTAGTCTGCGGTGTGAAAAGAAGCAGCTGGTGACACCATGTGGTTCGGAGGAGAACTGCAGATGCCTTCAACCGTATGTATCAATTTGACACTCATACGCAAAAAAAAAAAAAAAAAAAATGTCAGCGGTGCTAGACTTTAACTAGAGGTCTCAGTCCAAACATCGAAAAGCCGCAGATTAATTCACACTGAGATAAGTCACTCTTCTTCAAACGCTCCCTAAGCCATCGACTGAAGGGGGACCTGGAGAAGCAAACATGGCTGACATTTGCAGAGACTGACGGAGAGGTGAGCGGGGAGACCGCCAGTGATCGTGCACTTCTGGTCCGAGGCAACACAGGCAGACATCTAGTTTGATGGCAGGGTGACGCACTGTGAAAGGCAATGGGCCTTAACCCTCGGAAGAGTAGGTTTTTTGGAATATTTTAATTTCAAAATTCTCTGTCAGTGTTCTAGAACTCGATTGTGTTCAGTTACCAGCACAGAGCATTACAGCAGCTTTAGAATATGGGCCAGATCTGTGGGGAGAATTAAATGGTTAAAAACTGGAAGATTGCATGTATAGTCCCAGGTAGGAAATATGCTACTCTGCTTTTGTGTAAATATGCAGCTTGATAGAATAGCTTTTCTACTGCTTTGTGTAGGCCACAAAAGCTCGTGTTGCAAATCAGTACAGTCAGGTGTGTGTTCCCTGCAAGAGACTGATTTCAACAAGTATGGTATTTCCCTGCTGCAAATTTTTTGATCTTTTACTGCACATTTCACAATGAAAAATACATTTTCCAAAATGGAGTGACATCACCACCCTTGGTGATGTTGTTTAAATGTCATAGCACCAGCTTTGCTGACTGAGAGATAACCTTTGAGTATTTGTTTCTTTTCTACTGCATACATTTTATGAATTTCTCTTCGGTAATTATTGGCTATTGCCACCTAATACAATCATGTTACAACCTGCCTAACAGGAGCTTTTCATCTAAAAAAGAATGGCTGTTTGAATTTTGAAAATATGACATGCAAAAGCAATTTTACCTTCTCACAATGCAGTTATAGAGCTAGTCAATAATCCCACATTCCAGTTTTTCAAGAAAAAAGCAAGCAGTCTTTCAGAACATGATGGGTTACCATTGAAATCAATTTTAAAAGTCAATAACATATTTTAAAATAATAATGTCTTATTCAAAACTACATAATACGGATAATGTTGACTGGATGAAGACTGGATTGACTTGCCTTTTAGTTAACTTTTATTGACAAATAAGCATGGGTCACTGTAGTAGGTCCAAAGTATTTGGACACCCCTTAGCCTGAGGCTGTGCTTCTACAATAGTTTGGGGAAGGCCTTTTCCTGTTTCAGCATGACGATGCCCCCGAGCATACAGCGAGGTTCATATCGAAATTGTTTTTTTTTTGGGGAATGGTGTGGAAGAACTTGACTGGCCTGCACAGAACCCTGAACTCAACCCCATCAAACGCCTTTGAGATCAATTGGAAAGCCAACTGCGAGCCAGGCTTAATTGCCCAATCAGTGCCCGACTTCACTAATGCTGTTCAAGCTAAATGGAAGCAAATCCCTGCAGCAATGCTCTAACATCTAATATAAAGCCATTTTAGAAGAGTGAAGTTTGTTACAGCAGCAAAGAGTGGACCAACTCCACATTAATGCCCATAATTTTGGATGAGATGCTAGATACTTTTGGCCAAGTAGTGTATTTGGACGCTAACTGAGTGGTATCTACAGTACATTCAGAGAGACGAATAGGGAGTTTCCAGTCCGTTTTTAGAGCATGTGTGAATGTAATGGTCTATTTTAGCTTTCTTCTCTCTCTGCTTTTACGACCTTGAACAGTCATCTCACTGCCGTTATAAACGAGTACCGCAATTAACTTCCGATTCAAACCCTGTGTCCAAACCCATGGATGTGGTGCGTATTATTTGTATTATCTTTTCTTTTTCTTTTTTTTAATTTATTATGAAGGGCTCTCTTTTGTGGCTTTTCTTAGGTGAATCACATCTCTGTATAATCTACCCCCATGTTTGCATAGAGGAACATGCGTCATGTCTTCATTGTCATGGCATGGCTTAGTGTATGAGCAGGCAGTCACAATCGCTGGATGGACACTCAAATGCTTTTTTATGTCCCTTCCTTTTTTCTACACTCCCCGACCCTGGCTCTACAGTAGGTCATATCGCCAACATGGTCACCTCAAGCAGCTTGTGTGTATCTAGACCATCTTGCAAGAACATTCGGCTAGAAAGCCATGTAGTTGCTAGGTTCTGTCAAATGTTTTTATGTTAAAAAGAAAATTCAAGTTTCACCAGTTTGTTCAAAAAGAAGCTACAGCACAATAATAAAAAATAAATAAATAAAACCGCAATCTAATTTGGTACTGTATGCTCAACTTCAAGTTTCCTCAGCATTTTCAAATAACCTCAGAGTGCACTACTGTTAATTCTAATGCCAGAACATGTAAATGCAATGTGTATAATTTAATGTTTGATAAAAGGAATAGTGCCTTTTGAAGACTTCAGTGACATTTTAAAAGAATCCCCAAAGACTTGAGTATTACGTAACAAAACATTTATTTATTTTTTTTTTGATTAGCCTTAAAGCGCATTTAACAAATGCTGCATTTTGAAATTGATCATGACCACATCACTTACTGTTAATCATCAAAGATTTCTTAGTTTTATGCATTTAACTGATCGTGCCAAAGCGTGCCATTATAGCAATTCAAGCCTACCCTCTTGGGCTTTCAGTAACAAAACTAGTTGAGTACACTTCAGAGATCTCTAATACATGATCTTTTTATCTTTTTTTTTTAAAGGGTATTTTCAGAAAGGATAATGCAGCATGTTGAGTGAGAATTGAAAAAGCTAACACTTGCTGAAACTTATTTTTGAGAGAAATGACGAGGACAAAGAACTGCAGTGCGACAGTAGACCAGGAGGCCCTCTCCGCTGCAGTGCTCCACCAGAAAAGTAGTGGGCTTTGGTTAATCAAAGCCCTGACCCCTTTTTCGGCAAACTGCGGTGACAGAAGAGCCCCTGGGTCCCTAAAAGATTGAGCCGTGTTTTTTTTTTTTTCTTTTTTCTTTTTTTGGGATGGAAAAATCGCCTGCCTCCTTTCTATGAGTTTTTTGGACTCCGTTAGGCAGCCTGAACACTCTTAACTGCACCCCTCTCCAGGTCAGGAGGCCTGTCCTGTTACAGCAGAGCGCAAAGCAATTTCTCACCTCACCACGGGGACCCTCGTCCCTCGCCCCCCCCCCCCTCCATTCCCCCCATGGCGCTTTACCTGTCCAACCCGCTACTGCACGCGGGTGAGCTGCAGGGGGTGTGATGCATTGCATCCCCCTACCCCCCGGACCCCCCCACCTGTCAGTGTCAATTAGGGCACTAGCTGGCTCCTCATCTGCATCTGGGTCGGATCCCCACGGCAACCCCTGGGCCGGACGTGTCATCGGTGACTCAGTGGCCCTGAGTCGACAGAGGAGGAAGTAAACAAGTGCAACAGGAGATGGGGCCTGGCGGCTGAGAGGCAGTATTTTTGGTCCTTTTTTTTGAAAGGAGCTGATATTTCTGGGTTGCTCTCAGGAAATACGTGCACTCTCCTTTGTCATCCTTCAAGTCTCTGTCGTTATAGAAACACTCAATGATAAATACTTTGGTTTGAGGGGATAAATTGTTCTTGCCGTGTGTGTGCGTGTTCGTGTGCGTGCATGCATGTGTGTGTGTGCGTGCGTGCGTGCGAGTGAGAGAGAATTACATGTGAGAGAGAGAGAGAGAGAGACAGAGAAACAGATTGTTCCTATGTCCAATGTCTTGGGCCACTTGTCTCTTGTGCCTCACAGACCACAACCAATCCAAAATCATTTCGCCTCACAATCAAATTTATTTTATTTTTTTTTAATTCAGAACTAAAAACAACAAGAGGGACAGAGAAAATCACATTCATCAAATTTTCACTATTTCCAAGTTTGATTACTCATAGACAACTGATGCTCAAAATGAAAAATGAGTCTACATTGTAAAACTTGTATGTTAGTGAAAATCTGTAGAATGGAATCACTCAAATTCTGTTAAATTCCTGCTGTTACTGCCACTACTACTGCACTGTTTGTGCAACAATTTTATGCTCAGAAAAAGCATCAAATACAGAATACAATTGATTATTGCCATGTAACTGATTACTGCTAATGTATCATGTTGAAAAGGAAACTCATTGAAAGCCTTTTTTTTGTATAAAATCTGTGCGTGCTGTCGCTTAGCAAGATCACACGATGCAAGTTTGTTCTTGAATATGACAGCTTAGGAAGACAGAAAGATTATTTCTGTTAAAGAATGTCACCTGTTTGAATCTCATCACGGTTTCACAATTAGCCAGCTGAGGATCTGAAAACCCCCCGACGTACCCTCAATATTTTCAAAGACAGCGGACAAGATCTTGCTAAATGAGAGGAGAAAATGGACTGAAATAAAATGCATTTGTTTTATGGTTCATTTGAGTGGAATGTGCTGCTGTGTGGTTGCTACATTTAACCTTATTTCAGATGCGTTTGCGCATTGTGGTTTGTCCACTAGAAATTCTAATTACCAACTAAACTTAATATTGTTTCAACGTGCAGTATTATATTACTACATTGCACTGAAAGCTGTGTTGACAAAAAGAGCATGGCTCATTTCCAGTGAAATTATGTAAATAAAACATGGCCATAATATATGAATAATATATTAATTAGCTTGTTCTATTCATTTTTATGCCCTCCGCTTCTATAAGTGTACTACTTCATACTGTAGAATGGAATGTGCTTGAGCGGGTGCTATTGGTACAATTGGGTTGCATTTGTGGCGTGGATCGGGGCATGCTCCTGCAGGGCCCCTCCCAGCCTGGTGGGCATCAGCTAGAACCTACCACCAGGCCAGCTCTTCAGGACCCGGGACAGTGCCGCACTGTGAAGCCCAGCCACAGGACCCTGGAGAGCGGCAGAGTGGAAATTCCCCAACTCCCTGCTTTGCACTTAACGCACCTGTCAGCAATCAGGCAACACAGCTGCCGCCACTCCAGGGAATTGGCTGGGAACTTAAAAGGAGGCCTTTTGTCTCCCTTGAGGAGAGGTGTTTTGGGCTGCAGGAAAGTTTTGTGAAAACTGTTTCTAACTTGTTCCCTAGTTTTTCCAGAATCCGGAGGAGACCCGGGACCACATCCCTCTCCTTGCCTTGACGAGGGATCCCCTCAGCGGTCTCCCGGATATCGCTACGCCTAATTTTGGGTTTCTTTACTTTAATTTAAGTCTGACAAGAGACTTTAGTTGTTGAGTTTGGTTTGTTTATTTCTGTATATAATTTTTGTTAAATAAAAGGCCCTGGTGGGCTATTTTGTCCTAAACCTCCGGTCTGTGTATTTCTGTGCCGCCCCGCCTGCACCGTCACGCCCAGTACGGTGCCACAGTGGTGGAGAATGCGGGCATAGGCACGGAGTAATAGCAGACGGCAGCTAACTACCTCGAGCTCAAGTAGTACACTCGTGCTCGCGGTAGATTAAAAAAAAAAAAAAAAAAAAAAAAAAAAAAAAAATTTTTTTTTTGTTTTTCTCTCTCTCTCTCTCTCTCTCTCCCCCCTTTTTTTTTTTTTTTGTTTTTGTCTTGTGTTCCCCAACTTAGCTGCAATATGGAGGATCTCTTGCGGGCGCTCGTGGAGGCTAACCTGGGACAACAACATGCTGCCCAGGTCATGGCTGAACAGGTCGTCCGCCTCACCGAGGTGGTCCAAGCTCGTGGCGCATCTGGCGTGCCCCTCCCGGTCAGCAGGACAAAAGCTAAGGACGTCCTGACAAAAATGACGGAGGCCGACGACGTGGAGGCCTACCTCCACACCTTTGAGCGGGTGGCAGAGCGCGAGCTATGGGATCCCCGGGAGATGGCCGACACCCTCGCTCCCTTCCTCACCGGTGAGGCCCAACAAGCATACCAAGACCTGGGCGCCGCAGAAGCCCGGGACTACCACAGGCTGAAGAGGGAGATACTAGCCAGGGCCGGGGTATCCCCCACATCCGCCGGACAACAAGTCGCCACCTGGGCCTACCAACAGGGGGTCAACGCACGCAGCCAGATGGCGTCACTCCGGAGGCGGGTTACCCGTTGGCTCCAACCCGAACGCCTGTCTGTGGAGCAGATCCTCGACCGGGTGGCCATGGATCGGTTCCTCCGGGCGTTGCCATACGAGGCAAAGAAGCTGGCCGGGCAGCATGCGCCACAGAGCCCGGAGGAGCTGGTGGAACTGGTGGAGCGAGTCGAAGCCACACAGGAAATGCTAAAGGCAGGATCGATCGAGCACCCCCTCTTCCGCCCCCGGACTGGAGGTGACCGGAAGCCGACCCCACCAGACTCGGCCCAGGCCCGGGGTCCAGGCGACCACGGCGGACATGCGTGGACGCCCCACGTCCCCTTTCAGTCTGGAAGGGGAGGGAAAATACCCACCCTGCTGCCCACCTCTGGAAAATCGCCCGCTGATGTGTCCATGCCCACCGACCCGGCCCCCACTCCAGCTCGCTTGCCCCATGGACGGAGGTGCTTGGCTGCGGAGCAGTGGAAGCCCGCCAGGTGAGCTCTCCCCTCCGCTGGCCGGTGACCGTTGGTGGACAACCCTGGGAGGCCCGTCTCGACTCCGGGAGCGCAGTCACGGCTCGTCTGGTGCCAGAACTCCCCGTCCCTCTACTACTCGGCCGTAATTACCCTGGCGGCTACGCCCTGTACCAGGCCGCCAGAACCGTCCAGAGGGGGGGCAGAAAAGCCCGAAGGAAGGGAACCGGATCAGGGCCCCGACGAGCCAAACCCCGAGTCCATCCATCAGGCCAACCCTATGCCGCCTGGCTCGGGGAACAGGTTGGAGTAGGCGAGGCGACAGAGGAAGCGGATGGGGAAGGTGAGCCCTTACTTCCCTTAACTGTGTCCAATCTCCCTCCCCAGGCACAACGTAGAGGACAGTTCGGCACTGCACAGGTCCAGGATGACCGGTTGCGCCACTGCTGGAGCCAGGTTCGAGTCCTTGAAGGGGTAAAGAGGGGAGAAGGACCCCTGGAGGCAAATTACTTCTTGGTGCAACAGGGACTGCTGTATTACCACACCACGAGACGGGGAGAAGGCCGGGAGCTATTGGTCCTACCCCGCCAGTACGTGGCCACCGTCCTGCAGCTGGCCCACACACACATCCTGGGAGCTCACCTGGGCATGCAGAAAACCCTAGAGCGTGTGGCAGACCGCTTCCACTGGCCAGGAATGCGCAGAGCGGTGGAGGATTACTGCCGCAGTTGCGAGGTGTGCCAACGCACCTCCCCGGTAAGGCCACCACCCGCTCCTCTAATCCCTCTCCCCATCATAGAGACCCCCTTCGAGAGGATCGGCCTGGACCTGGTCGGACCCCTGCCAAAGTCAGCTCGGGGACACAACTACATCCTGGTCATCCTGGACTATGCCACCCGCTATCCAGAAGCTGTGCCCCTCCGCGTCGCCACCTCCAAGGCCATTGCTCGCGAGCTGGTGCACCTCGTCAGCCGGGTCGGCATACCAAAGGAAATCCTTACGGACCAGGGCACTCCCTTTATGTCCAAGGTAATGGCGGACATATGTCACCTGCTGCGAGTACAACATCTCCGTACATCGGTGTATCACCCGCAAACGGATGGGCTGGTCGAGCGGTTTAACCAGACGTTGAAGCGGATGCTCCGGAAGATAGTCGCTGCTGACGGCAAAGACTGGGACCAGGTCCTGCCGTATGTGCTCTTTGCTATTCGGGAGGTGCCCCAGGCTTCCACTGGCTTCTCCCCTTTTGAGCTGCTGTACGGGCGGCGGCCGAGGGGACTCCTGGACCTTGCCAAAGAAGCCTGGGAGGAACAGCCTTCACCGCACCGGAGCCTGGTCGAACACGTGGAGGAGATGCGCACCCGCATATCCAGTGTCATGCCAGTGGTGCGAGAGCACATGGTGGAAGCCCAACGCGCCCAGCAGCGAACATATAACCGGCCCGCTCAACCCCGAGAGTTCCGGCCAGGCGACCGTGTCCTTCTGCTTGTACCCACTCCAGAAAATAAGTTTCTCGCCACCTGGCAGGGACCATATACTATCAAAGAGCGAGTGGGACCAGTGAACTACCGCGTTGACCAGCCCGGGCGCCGGAAACCGCAGCAGGTATATCATGTGAATCTGCTCAAGAGGTGGGTAGAGGGTCCCGCAGCAGCAACGGCGGCGATGTTCACCACAGAAGAAACAACCCCTGCGCCCCGGGAGACTGTGCGATATGGTGCTGACCTGAGCCCCCGCCAGGTCCAAGAGGTGAGAGAACTAGTTGACCAAAACCGTGATGTGTTCTCCCCTCTCCCAGGTCGTACCACCTTAATGGAGCACCATATCCGCACACCAGAGCGCACCGTGGTGAACATACGCCCATATCGGATCCCGGAAGCACGGAAAGCGGCCGTCGTGGAGGAGATTGAGAGGATGAGAGCAATGGGGGTCATTGAGGAGGCCTGCAGCCCTTGGTCGAGCCCCATAGTCCTCGTGCCTAAACCCGATGGCTCCCTGCGCTTCTGTAATGATTTCAGGCGTCTCAACGCGGTGTCCGACTTTGACGCATACCCCATGCCCCGGGCGGATGAATTACTCGAGCGACTGGGTGAGTCCCGCTTTATTACAACCCTGGACCTAACCAAAGGTTATTGGCAGGTCCCCCTCACCCAGTCGGCCAAGGAGAAGACTGCCTTCACCAGCCCGGTGGGCCAGTTCCAGTATCGGGTCCTGCCGTTCGGGCTCCATGGGGCCCCTGCAACGTTCCAGCGCCTGATGGACATCGTGCTCCGGCCACACCAGCGCTATGCAGCAGCCTACTTGGACGATGTGGTAATCCACTCCCGCACCTGGGCCGACCACCTGATTCATGTCCAGGCTGTCTTGGGGGCGCTGCGACAAGCTGGCCTCACTGCCAATCCCGCCAAGTGCTGCATAGCGCAAAACGAGGCACAGTATCTGGGCTACACCATCGGTCGGGGCCTGCTCAAGCCCCAAGATAAGAAGGTGCAGGCCGTGAAGAACTGGCCCCGGCCTGCCACCAAGACCCAGGTACGTGCCTTCCTGGGGTTGGCCGGGTACTACCGGCGTTTTATCCCTCATTTCTCCTCCACAGCCGCACCCTTATCCGACCTCACCCGAAAAGGGTCACCAGAGAAACTGCTGTGGGGCCCCGAGCAGGAGAGGGCGTTCCAGGACCTGAAGGCTGCCCTGTGCTCGGACCCGGTCCTCCATACCCCGGACTTCGACCGGCCCTTCCTGGTCCAAACGGATGCGTCGGAGACGGGGGTGGGCGCGGTTCTGTCCCAGGTACACGGCGATGAGGAACACCCCGTGTTATTTCTGAGCCGTAAGCTCCGCCCGAGTGAATCCCGGTATGCTGCTGTTGAGCGCGAGGCCCTGGCCATTAAATGGGCCCTCTCCGCACTCCAGTACTACCTGCTCGGGCGGAAGTTTACTCTGGTTACAGATCATGCGCCCCTCCAGTGGATGGCCCGGGAGAAAAACACCAATGCCAGGGTGACCCGCTGGTTCCTAGCACTCCAGCCCTTCAACTTTGAGGTGGTCCACCGTCCCGGAAGGCTCCATGGGAACGCTGACGCCCTGTCCCGCCTGCACGCGCTCTGGGCGGCCGCAGCCAGCACTGGTGGCGGTTCGCTTAGGGGGGAGGGATGTGGCGTGGATCGGGGCATGCTCCTGCAGGGCCCCTCCCAGCCTGGTGGGCATCAGCTAGAACCTACCACCAGGCCAGCTCTTCAGGACCCGGGACAGTGCCGCACTGTGAAGCCCAGCCACAGGACCCTGGAGAGCGGCAGAGTGGAAATTCCCCAACTCCCTGCTTTGCACTTAACGCACCTGTCAGCAATCAGGCAACACAGCTGCCGCCACTCCAGGGAATTGGCTGGGAACTTAAAAGGAGGCCTTTTGTCTCCCTTGAGGAGAGGTGTTTTGGGCTGCAGGAAAGTTTTGTGAAAACTGTTTCTAACTTGTTCCCTAGTTTTTCCAGAATCCGGAGGAGACCCGGGACCACATCCCTCTCCTTGCCTTGACGAGGGATCCCCTCAGCGGTCTCCCGGATATCGCTACGCCTAATTTTGGGTTTCTTTACTTTAATTTAAGTCTGACAAGAGACTTTAGTTGTTGAGTTTGGTTTGTTTATTTCTGTATATAATTTTCGTTAAATAAAAGGCCCTGCTGGGCTATTTTGTCCTAAACCTCCGGTCTGTGTATTTCTGTGCCGCCCCGCCTGCACCGTCACGCCCAGTACGGTGCCACACATTGTACAGTACATTACCATAACAAGTAGTGTTAAAAAAAGTTTTTCTTCTACACAAATTAGTTTTTTTCAGGAATGCACCCAGGACAGGCCACCAATATATACTGCAGGGCACACATATTCACCATTCACTCTCACACACATAACCTATGGGAAATTCAGAGTCTCCAATCAGCCCACCTGCATGTCTTTGGACTGAGGGAGGAAAGCAGAGTACCCGGAGGAAACCCACGTCGACACGGGGGAGAACATGCAAAACTCCATCGTGCCACGCGAAAAAGCACACTCTCAAAAAGACAAAATTTATCTGAAAATGAAAACATATGAAGTCATTACTAATTAATTCACAGCTGCCTCATCAAGGGATATGCTGGGTCTATTTCTGAAAGCAGACGTTTAATTTTTCATATCGGGTAGACGCCTCTGATAAATACATCCGATAAGAAGTCTGGTGGGGTGAAGATCAACGGGACAAGAAATATCACCGTAGGAGCTTCTGGCGAAGCTACCGAGGGGAAAGTGATCACTAGAAGCGTCTTTAGTGATTATGCGTCAATGTCCATTTATGATTTAAATGTGAATGTGACCATTAAAAATAATACACGAAAACTATAATCGCAGTATTTCCTATGTAGTCTGTTAAAAGAAAATTCTACGTAAAATTCTAAAAATTCATGCCCCAGTATCTTGCCTTATTTCAGCAATTTCTAAAATTAATTTTGAGAAATAACGACAGGGAATGAAAAAAAAAAAAAAAAAAAAAAAAAAAAAAAAAAAAAAAAAAAAACAAAAAAAAAAAAAAAAAAAAAAAAAAAAAACCACCAAAAAAAAAAAAAAAAAAAAAACCCAGAAAAATGTTTTGTCTCTGATAAGGATTTATGTTTCAGTTAAACATTCCTACATTTCTGAATGTAAAAAATAATAATAAAAATAAATCTACAGAAAAAATAATCCAACATAAAACGATTTACCTGGTAGCTCCTAGAGGTCTAGATAGAATCAGCATTCCGATGTGATCATAGCCATTAAACAAGTGAAGCAGAAGTACGGTTGTTGGGGGCTGTTGCCCACAGATTTAATTTGAGATAATGCCCTGTTTTGCTCAAAATATAAATTGCAAAGGACCTGCGATATGAGAGCACTTGACAAACCACGGAATGAGGAATAAATAAATGAAAAATTAGTAGAAACTGCAACAATGGACTGTTGCAGACTCTCACACATTTGTGTGCATTCAATATAATGAATGGTCTAGCCAAATCAACTGCAAGACCAATGGCTATGTTATATTAACTCAGTGCATTTTGTTTACACCCAGGTTAAATATTGACTCACTAAATGAGCAGCAAAAAAAAAAAAATTGACTTCTGAGCATTTTTTTTTTTACTGTGTCATCTCTTGTGAGTGACTCCAATGTTCTCAAGGCACAGAAATATGACACGTAATCAATGTGATTCTCAGTGTTGTTATAACCTGTAATTACACTGTATTATCAGATTCGTTTTTAAGAGACTTAGTTGTGCTTGTAGCCAGGGGCCCAATCCTGGATTTTGGGCCCCCAGGTATCGCACTGGGTCCCCACCGCCCCAGAAAACCCTGTGTTCTAAGATGTTTCATGGAATTGTCCAGGGCTTTCAAAGGAAAAAAAAAGCCTGTTGTATTGTAGACATTTTATTCAATAGTTTATTTTTTAATCAGATGAAATTCGTACGGTCAACAAGGTGCAATGTTTAATAAGTTTTGCTTTGCTTCGACTTTAACATGTACCAGACTGACTAAAAACTAGCCACGTTTTAAATGAGGCCTAAAGAAAAAGAATTAAGAATGATTTGCCTTGCGGTCTGATTTAAAAGAATTAATGGCTTGTTACTCATTTGAAAGATGAAATGGCTGTACGTACAGCGTTTGCCTTTGTTTCAATACAGCGATTGTGACTGGAAGACATTTAATTCCTCTCAGTATCTAATTAAGACAAATGCTTCTTCTTTTGTGCTCTGAGCACTTTGAATCGTACTTTTGGATAGCGCTCTGATCCCCCCCCCCCCCCCCCCCCTCCCCATTGAATAAACAAAGGTGGGGATACGCATCTGTGTGCAAAACTGAGGACGGACACAGTTCTACAGAAGTGAACAAAGCGATGCAAACATTCAATTCGGTCCCACTCACAACCACACAATACGGATGACACGGACTGAGACGGAATACGGTGTGTAGCTGTTGTTTTTTTCACGGAGGCTTTGTTTCCGGGCAACTTGCCTCAAGGTCTGTGTTGTGCAGCACGATTAGTATACTTCCCTATAGTTGTTTTGGCTCGCTTAAAAATAGCACACATCCTTTCACACACACACATTCATAATCATTCACACGCATGCACTCTGTACACTTGCTACATTTAGTTAGGGGCGACGTAGCTCAGGAGGTACGAGCGGTTGTCTGGCAGTCGGAGGGTTGCCTGGTTCGATCCCCCGCCCTGGGCGTGTCGAAGTGTCCCTGAGCAAGACACCTAACCCCTAATTGCTCCCAACGAGCTGACTGGTACGTTGCATGGCAGCCTTTCACCGTTGGTGTGTGTGAGTGTGTGTGTGAATGAGAGGCATCAATTGTAAAGCGCTTTGGATAAAAGCACTATATAAATGCAGTCCATTTACCATTTAGTTACAGTTGCAATCAGTTTTGGCTCACGTATACCAGCACCATTAACAAACAAATATTTAAATTTTCCTTTTTATTTTTCTCTCTGGAACTGAAGCCCCATTTTTATATGGGGCCCATATCCCATCCATGCATTTTTTGGACAATGGCTGCATTCGGATATGATTTCTGCATGCAGAAATTAGCTGCGATAGCTCACGTACACCAGCACCATTAACAGCCAGAGAGTGTAGACAACAACAAATAACAAACATTTAAATTTTCTCTGGAACTGAAGCCAAACTGAGGTCTCCGGTAGCTCCGTGCTCTACCATTACCAATGGAGATCTCCTCAAGGCAGAATTTGTTTCCATCACTCACTTCTAATTTCGCTTATACAGAAACCTAACTTCACAATTAAATGAAGCATGTTATTTTGGCATAACTCCACTGGCTTCTGTTCTCCCCCCCATGTTTACACCACCAATTATTTCATTCACCTGCTCTGTGATATCCTTGGCAAAGAAAAGTGATGTAAAAAAAAAAAAAAAAAGCACCTTGTTGTGCAAAAGTCCTGTCCAGGTGTATGCCTGGAATGGATTAAAACACACATATGAAAGCGGTATAAATCAGAACGGCAAAGATCTGGTGTCTTTCCCTTTAAGCGCTGAGCACTAAAACAGATCTGTATCAGCTGTGTCACGAAAGCAGATTTAGGTCACTTAAATGACCAGTACTTGCACTTAATACTATGATAATGATCAGGTCCAGAAAGGTTCGGGGCTGTTATAGAAAAGTCCACCAGCACAATACCCGAAACAGAGCTGGTGAATTATGAGGTGAAAGGAAGAGGTGGCTGATGGGACATTTTTTTTGGAAGCCCATTGTGAGCTCTCCAGTAGTACATAGTATTGTGTGGGCCTACAGCTATGATTGGACATGCCAGAAATTTAAGACATTTTTTCATGACCTTGAAAATTGTGAGTAATCTTGCCCAATATTATTGTTAACCCCTTAAGCTGCACTGGTCCCTATTTCGGCCAGAGTGAGTTTATTTTTAATTTTTTTTTTTTTTTTTTTTTTACTGTGAAATTTTCAAAAATTGATCAATCTTGTCACACAACACATTTGAAAGTGTTAAACTAGTTTACAAAGCCAAAGTTCTAGCATTGATGGTTCCTCATTTTGTAACATGCGGGGTGGCAAGACAAGTTTGGGGGTCCTTGCCTTACTGGAGTTTTAGAAATCCACAGACAACACATATCATAATATAGTCTGTATGCTTGAATCCAGCAAAGAAAATTCACTGTGATTTTCCAACGGAAAAGTTTTACAGCTTCTTGAGTGTCTGCATTAGATATCTTAGGATCGCACAAGCACGAGGATCCAGTGAGAGTATAGCACAGCAATCAATGTAACTAGACGCGACAGAATAAATGGTACTTCATAGGAAGTGAAATGCGGGAGGCTGGAAATTGTTTTTTTTTTAAGCTCCAGAAAAAAAAAATGTCTAAACACATATTTTGAATGCAAGCAACCATGCTGTGATAGCCATTGCTAATGACTGGATCCTGAAATAATTGGCCAATTTAGTCTCCTAATGTCACATGCTTTTCTGCTATATGTGAGTTACAGCATGCCCCCCCCCCCCCCCCCCCCCCCCCCCCCCCCCCCCCCCCCCCCCCCCCCCGTTGTTAAAAAAACATCAACAACATTTACCATAAAATAGCAATTGTGGAAAAATTGCTTATGGAACAAGGGAAATACTGAGAAACGGTGTGCTATTTGGGCAGCATCCTCATCATGACCAAACATTGTTTATATCACTTGAAGATGCTTTATAGATTCAGATTAATTTATAGATTAGTTTATTTATTTATTTATTTTTAGTTTTTTGAGCACTCAGTATTCATCACTTTCATTTCTATGCAGTATTAAATGAATCCAGGTAGAACAAACCCAGCATTTAATTTCTGTCCCCTGGAGAGACATGTTTTTCTGGTCTTAATCTCAAGAACCATATATTCTATTATGCTGAAACCTACACTACAAGGCCCTTTCAATACATAAATAAACAAACAAACAAACAAGTAAATAAATATTTTTGAAAATATTTCCACTGCAACATTTAAAAAAAAATGTTTTTGTCATCCAAGACATGTCATGTCAAAAAATTTAAATACTTAAGACCTTTTTTTCTTTCTCTGCTGGGTCTCAGGAGGTTAAAACCATATCCTACTGCCAGTCAACAGAAAGGATCTAGTGAGTCAAAATGAAAAGCTGCCTCTGCCACATTTCCAAAAGCTGGTGGGCACACTGTGACTTCCCTTGTCCCCTCTCTCATAATCACGTACCTGTGGGAACACAAAATGATTTGCAGGACAGTTACGTACAGTGTGCAGATTACTTATGGAGGCAAGATAATCCACAATCAGTATGCTATACAGCAAAGGCGAGAAATGATATGCACTGGTGTGAAATGGAAACAATAGACGAGGCAAGGAGAGGAATTTGAATGACTCTTGTGTCTCCTGCCACACCGTTATGGGTCGAACAGTGCATTTATTTAATATAGCTATAGCATATATGGGTCCGATAGCAATCCCAATATGATATGCAAAGTGCTGAGCGTAATTAATTGTTTATCGCATTTATGGAAATCATTTGAAAACATATTCGCAAACATCGGGTAATCTTGTTTTATCCCTTAATGACAAATTGATTGATTATTTGAAACACTTTTTCAACATGGTTCTGTATCTAATAGGTAGCCAGCTGTCGTATGTTCAAATTAATCCATTAAAAAAAACTGTACAGCAAGTCACTGAATGCCTTCTATGTGAGATCTGGTATTCAGTAAAACGTGTCTACGAGGGGTAATGGTGACTCACCCCTTTCCAAATTAGAGCGCGACTTTGTACAAAGCCGGTGTGTATTAGATCTTATATCAGGCAAAACAAGCTAATTTAGTGTCTAATCAAACAGGATTACGGTGGTCTGTGATCTGTGCAGTTGGGTAATAATTGGAGAAATAGGGTGAAATGACACTTAAATGGCAGTGCCCATAAAATACTGTTCTTTTTTTTTTTGTGCTGCTTTGATACAGTTTTGAAAACAAGGACCAGCTCAAAGAAATATTATCATTTTACTTCTTATCTCTGCGGTTAGAGCTTGATTTTCTATTAAGATACTGTGGGTTATGAGCAAGCTTTGCCTGTGTCCCATTTTAATTCAGGAAAGGAATTGAAATCCATGAATTTAAAAAATGCACATAATTTTCTAAGACATTTTTTTTTCAGCTAATATAACTGAAAATAACTGAAGTTCATTACCTGAAATGATCCCAACTCTGGGGTAGAAGGGATAATGTGTTCCGTTCGACTGCTGTTTGATACATTTGAACGTGTGTTTATGTACTCCGTGCGTGTTCCAGTTAGACTAACTTCATCTTATACACAGGACAGCATTGTCATACGTATTCAAATTTAACACATTACTATCATGCTATTTTCTATTATTGCCAACTGACAACAACCAACTTAAAGACAAACTAAACACATGTGATGGACAGTTAAGTAATTATGCCATACGTGTAGCTTCTCAGAGCCTGCTTGTTTCTGTTTTCCTGCTGCTCCACGATGTGCTGAAGCTGCAAGGCCCTTCACCATCCAAAAATTATAAGAGTCCGTGTCCATTGCGTGTCTGGTGTCAGCGTGGCGTATGGTAGGGGGTGGCAGTTGGGGGTGATTCCAAGGGGGCCCTGACTCATGACTGAGGGAACTCAAAAATTGTGCAGGGATGGGGTGGTGGGGCCTTATTTGAGATATTTTCATATAGTCCCCAAAATCCCTGGTGGTGCCCTAGCATCACAGGACCCCCCAACACTGGAGCTGCTGAATCGCACCTGCCCAAAGTCATCCGAAGCCTCCACAGCTCAAAAGATTTTAACTTGTGATGTAGAATGCTGCAAGATCCCTGAACAGACTACGTCCATCAAAATAACTTTAAAAATGGACGCACAGAATGCAGTGATGGTGTTACAGACCCTGGGTTTCCCAGTCATATCTAGAAGGGCGACATAGCTCAGGAGGTAAGACCGATTGTCTGGCAGTCGGAGGGTTGCCGGTTCAAACCCCGCCCTGGGCGTGTCGAAGTGTCCTTGAGCAAGACACCTAACCCCTAACTGCTCTGGCGAACGAGAGGCATCAATTGTAAAGCGCTATATAAATGCAGTCCATTTACCATCCATTTAGAAGTGCTGGCCTTCTTTTGTCCCTGTATTTGTGTCCAGTCTCCTAATGTGCCATTTCTTTTCATAATCTCTGGTACTCTGTTAAGACATCAGGGAATTTTCCATTCGGCAACTCCACTCTGGACCCTTTTTTTCTTCTTTTTCTTCTTCTTTTTGAAAGTGGCCACTGTGAGCCACTCTGACAGCCCGTCTGCAAACTGTGCTATACTGCACGAAGATGGATTGACCCAGATTGTTGTGACTAGTTGTCATTTTATGGGTGAAGTCATAAAAGGGAGACGTGGCGACAGAGAAAGGTGCTGATGTGCCCTTTGATACGTGTCATTCGAAAGCATTCTGCCAGTTTTTGTTTGGCACTTTGATGACCATGGCCATTTTCGGGATAACCGGGATTTACGATGAAAGAAAGTCACAGAAGGAATAACTGACAGTCTTTGGTTCTGGGATGAATGATTCGCCATTTTGGTCCCATTTTTGGCTGAAATAACCATGTGCTTCCACAGAGTTGATTCTGTAGCTTCTGCTTCGGGAACCTGCAAACAGACCTGGGTAAAATACATATTTGTTTTGGCTTCAAAATACTTTTCTACACTTTACTGAGCTTGTCTGGTGTACTGGAACACACGAGGAACACCTATGACATACTCTCAGAAAGTACAAACCCCCCTCCTTATGGTCCTATTGGCAGGCTCAGTTGCACCAGGCAAGATCAACAGAACACAGAAAAGCATTTGCATCCAAAACAAATACATATTTGACCCAGGTCTTCGTGCAAATTGACAGAAATGAAGAATTAGTCTGATAGCGGTTACAGTTCACCGGTTCAATTACAAAAACTCATTGAAAATGCAGCCCCAGGGGCATGTTTATTTATTTATTTACTCATTTATTCACTTCAATAATTGAGCCATTTATATTAAGCGTAGCATTAGCGAGTAGCAGCATAAAAATTCGGACAAACTAGCCAAGCTTTATATTTTGTCTGCCCAAGTCTGATGAATTGGGGAGTTAGGAACAAGAGGAGAAAGTTTAATATTAATCTGAGGGGAGAATACTAAGCAAAAACATTGCAGAGTACTTTAACTGGAGATTAAAAAAACCTAGATCACAAAACTGCGTTACAACTAGAACAGTCGTGTGAATCTGTGAGATAAGGATTAGCTGTTCCAGCTGTGAATGCAGTTCTGTAGTATAGGGGTTTGACCTTGACCCTTGCAGGATTACTCTGGGTGACCTGACTGTTTTAAAAATATATATATATATATAGTCTGCATGTTTATTGTTCTCACTTTTAAAATTTACACGCCAACATGATATTCTGATGATCCATTGTTGACGGCAAACTATGGAGCTTAAATTGCCAAAATTTTCAGGGCAGGTTTCGGAAAGCTTCAGGGAATAAATGGCCCACTTTGCAGTCCCCAAAAAACATGACTGCAGAGTAAAATGCAAGATGATTAAGTTGTCTGCGGTGTAGAAGTCCCCCGAGGAGGTTTAGAGTACTTCGTGTTTTGAGGTTTGGGAAGATTGCACGTGCGCACAGTTATGCGTGCTGGCACAGGGAAGTGGGAGGAGGGGGGGTTGGGGGGGGATTTGAAACTGACAGTCTTCACCGCTACAGAACAAGAATAGTGCTCCTTTCAACATAACAGGTACAGTGGAACATGTGAAACAGCATTGTGATGCCGTTGTCACTTTTGATTCATCTGCTCTCTCCCCCCCCCCCCCCCCCCCTCCCTCCCTCCCTCCCTCTCTCCCTCCCTTTCCCTCCCCCCACCTCTCTTCCTTTACAGATTATGAGAAAGCACTGAAAATGTGTTTTACGAGCTCCTTGACAACGAGGCGACGACGGCAACAGCGGCTTTCTGCAGCAGCAACGACGGTGCAGAGAAGGGCCGCTACAATGCTCATAGATACAGAGAGAGACAATTCTTCAAGGACACCGACCGTTCTCATTAAAATAACAGTCAGAGCAGGTGTAGGCTTCCGACAGCACAGGCAACGATAAAGGACGCTGCTTTCAGAATGGGCTGGGATGGGCTTGATCTTGGGCTGAGCCCAGACACCACTGCAGGCTGTAATGAGGTGTGTTGTATAGCTGCGTGAGTGAGTTTTCACATACTTTATGAGCATCCCCCTCCCCCCCCCCCCTCCCCCCCCCCTTCTCTCTGTCTATCATCTACACTCGTATTATGAAAAAGACAATGGTTAAAAAAAAAAAAGAGCAATTGCATGTATATTTGTGGGAATCGACTTCCCGAGTCCAAACCAATTTCTTTGAACAAAACTTGGAAGAGACTGAATAGGCCACCAGAGACGTGCGATTTCTAGAAACAAAAATAAACTAAACTTACAAAAACATAAGATCTTTTCTTTTTTTGAAAAGTGCCTGATAAACTGGTCAAATGTTCAGCAAAAATACTCTATGCTTTGTGAACAAACAAACAAAAACAAAAAAGGTGTAAGGGGAGAGTAGTCTGAATCGGGTTCAGCTTACACACTAGACCCATTCACCAGCCACAAGCAATTCCAGACCAGTAGTGAGATTGCATCCACCAATGACCAATGTTCACTTGTTAGTGTCAATTCATTTCTCCTGCTGTGAGCACACCTTGGCTCCAAATTCCTGTGCACTTGCTCTCACAGGTGAACAACTGTCGGCTCTCAGCTCGAGTGAGCTTCCCCCCCCCCCCCCCCCCCCGTGATCAGCCAAGGCTGTGTGAACCAGCCTACCCTACCAGTGTCCTCAAAGTATGTGCTGTATATAGTGGGCAGTGTGAAAAATATCCTCCATGCTATTTTCCAACCGTTCTGTGGAAGTGTCTTAAGACATTCCCGCCTTTGTGGACGTGCTCACATGGACTAAAAAGGCATGCGTTTGAGCAGAAACGTTTGGATTATTACTTTGGCGTGTGATTTTCTTTTTTGTTAATGTTATATTGAAATTCTAAATTTTGTTCCATTAACAAACCAATTGTATAAAAATGTTAGATTATTATTCTAAGATAAATTACATAATGTTGCTGAGTGCAGCTACATGTGTCATTTAATCAAATATAGTTTAGAACTGGCACTGGCTCTACCATATAATCTCTTCATAACTGACAGCAATACCAAGCAAAAAAGTTGTTACATTGATTTGTTTGAACACTAGTTGAATATATTTTTTTGATGTGTTCATATAAAGTCAGCAGTATGTGTAATACCAGCAATGGGTCCTCCGTTTTTGGAAAGCATTTTTGTACCTGATCCAAACCCGTGGGCTATGCCACTCCATTAAACTGATTTGGGCGATATTTGGTTCACAGATGCGTCCCTCTTTGCAGCCAAGTACATTTTCCATTCTCCAGGAATAAAATGGATTTCGGGGGGGGGGGGAAAAGCCAATAATCTCCAGTCGCTGCCACGGATGCACATCCGACAGCACCTTTTAATGAGGACCAGGTGATGGTTCCCAGTGGCATTTGAGCGTGGCTACGGCACACCGTTAGGGCCAAAAAACACGGGCGTCCAATTAATCAGATCCAGCGCTTATTCTGATGGGTAGTGTTATGCTGAAAGGCTCTTTGGCAGAAGAACCACGGATGGGGGTTTGGATGTGGTCAGATCAACCTGCACCCCTCCCCCCCCCCCACCCCCCCCCCCCCCCCCCCCATCCCCCCCCCCCACAAAAGGAGAGAGGGTCTCTCTCTCAGCTGAGTGTTCCATGCCTCATTGCTCAGTAAGGGCTCCTCTGGCTCAACGGAGCCTCCTCAATCCAACTCCACAAGCTGCAGTGCAGTTGCCGTGCGGCTCAGCTGTTACAATGCAGGGTGGTGCACGAGGAAGTGTGTACTCTCCTGCACTGATGGAGGCCATTTTAGTGTACTTTTACGACACGTTGACAAAATGCATTACATTGCCTGCAGTTATGGGCTTGTGAGTCCATAACTGCATTTGTGAGACAAACAAAAGACAATGGGGAAATAATAAAAAGTAAATGCTTAATAAACCAAGCTACACTCACTGCAAAGCCAAAGGTTGTATGAATTAATTAAAAGTTATTCTTTCAAGTCAGCAATGCTTCTTACCTTAACATATTCTTTTATTCTTAAAAAATAAGGTTATCTTGAAGGTAGGAGGAAAAAACTCATGCCCTGAAAAAAATATAGGTGCTAATTGTTAAAGCTAACTCAATAAATTGCTTCTAAATGCAAATATGTAATTTAGCTGAAAGCAGTGAACATGCATTTTCACACAAAAACAATTTAATGGATGAGAGCACTTACCATGTGGATGAAAAGTTAATTAACTTCACAAAGGTCAGAATTAGAAATAGACCATTCAAAGGTCAGGCTGGGTTGACATTTGGTGGACACAGCTTAACAGGACCAAGGTGTTAATTGCTGCTTTTGCAAACTGTCACTGGCATTGCATTGCGATTCAAAATCGTATTTCTTTTACATAGATAGTATGACCAAAACCATATGAGGCCGTACTACTTAAAAGGAAACATGTGTGGTCTTCTAGAGTACTGGTTCTTAAACTTTTCAATACCGTGACCCAAATTAAAACTTCACTAACTTTCAGGTATGCATAAAATACACATACTGGCATAGCCTAGCGGACTACGGACCCATTCCTGGACCCAGTTCATACACTCCCATGACCCATTCTGGGTCTTAAACCCATAGTTCGAGACACACTGTTCTAGAATATTCTAGAAGATTAGGAAGTCCTTCCTACTGGGGGGGTCAGGAGGGACAGCATTGCTGCAGGTGAAATTGTCACTATTACTTTCGGTCATCACGATAATGTGAACCTTATGCGATGAGGTGGCTCCAAAATACTTGTAACGATGTACCCCCCCCCCCCCCCCATGACTCAAGTGCCCATTTTAGCGAACAACAAATGTCACATCTTGTTTTTGTAATTGCGACCGTCTGTCCCATAGACGTTCTAATAACGGCGTCCCATTTTGGTGCTTCACGTTCCCAAACACCGAGCAGGGAAATTGGGCCGCTGATGGATACGCATGCTGAGGGTGTGCTTTTCAAAGCGCACCTGCGCAATATCGGTTCGTCTCTGACGGGGAAGCTGAGGCTCCTGCCACAAACACCGTGCTCCGCAACCACTGAAACACATCGGAGAAAACATCTTTGTTTGTAATATAATTACATAAAAAAATAAATAAATAAATAAAAACAATTAAATAAATATCCCCAGAGTGTGATGAGGCTCGGCGCGAACAGACGGCATAAAAATCGCCAGGCCAGAATTTTCAAAAGCTGAAAAAAAAAAAAAACATATGGACCGGATCTAATGCAGTGGTTGGTGTCTGTCTGTCTGTCTGTCTGTCTGTCTGTCTGGCGTGTGTCACGACTTACGGAGCCATATTTCAGCCATGAGAGAGAGAGAGAGAGAGAAAGGGGAAGAGAGAGAGAGAAAGGGGGAGAGAGAGAGAGGTGGGAAACGTGACAAATCACGCTGGCGTGGTTAAAAAAAAAAAAAAAAACCGAACACCCGCGCCGTCCGTCGCCGTGGTAATCAGGGGCGGCGAGCACCAGAGATTATTATTTACACCCGAGGCGCAGACGGACTGACGCGGCGGCGGCGGCGGGAGTCTGATTCCACTGCGTTCCGCGGTAGCCGCGGCAACAATGGAGCGTTGATTGGCAGCGCTTAATAATTCTATCTTTCTTCTGGAGTGGGAACGACAAGACAAAAGACGAGGGGCCCGGTGTGCTCCGAATCAATATTCATTTCCCCCCCCCCCCCACCCCCCCCCCCCCCCCTCCCAGCGCTAATAAAGGAGTCATTCTAAATGGGCCCGACCTGGACCCGCAATCATGGCGACCGCTCGCCTTTTGTTCTTTGGCTGAATTTATTTATTTATTTTTTTTTTTAAAGTGCGCCCTGAGAAATTGAAAACAATTCTTCGGTGTGTGTTTTGCAAGGCCACTTGTGTCGCAAGTGGAATATTTGATTTTCTTGGTTGCCTGCGTCGTTTTTTTTTTCCCCCCCAAGCCTAGGTTTTTTTTTTTTTCAAGAAATTGAAACAGAATGCTTTTGAAAATGCTGTTTTTTTTTTGTTTTTTTAAAAGAGGTTGTATAGTTTGGTGATTTGGCGAAAACACTGCATAGAGGTGGAGAGCATCATCATTGTGGGAGTACAGATATAGGTCAGCTCTGCACTTTGGTTCAGCCCCCCCCCCCATTTTGCATCGTGCTCCGCCCTAGCTCCCGAGTGCAGGAACGACCCCCCCCCCCCATTCCTTTACGAACCACTCCATCACTGCCCATCTTCTGCCGTGGTCTGGAGACACATCTATTCAGACTGTACCTGGACCTGAACTATCATTACTCTGCAGGGCGCTCCCAATCTAGGATCGCTCTTATCACTTGAATCCTTCCAATTTGTTCCTGTAGCACTTTCACGGTACACTTCCATCTTCATCCAGCACTTGTATTGCACCTGCATCGTTATCTTGATGTTGTAGCTCGTCGTCATGCCTCCTAGTCTGACTTACCGTAACTTTCTGACCTAGCCTATGCGTACTGTGTGAACTGGACTTATTGTGGTCACGGGCCAGGCTATGGATAACTTACATAATGAGTATTGTACCTTATCGAACCTGTGTTTTTGTAATTGTTCCAATTGTGACCTTTGGTATCAACTTATTGTACGTCGCTTTGGATAAAAGTGTCTGCCAAATAAATGTAATGTAACGCTTTAGACTGTAAATCACCTTTGGAAACTGCCATGCCAAGTGGCCCATGTGTCAGAACGTGACTTGGACGCTGAACCCCGAAGGTTCATCATTCATATCTTATCACGTGCCAAACCAATATCCACTGTGATGCGATGTCATTTGTTTCTAGGAGGTCATACTCTGTCACAGGTGGACTTAAGGGACAGTTATTTAGGATGTGGTCCATATCCTGGTTTTCTGCACCACATGAGCATCTCCGATGTTCGCTCAATCCCCATCTAACCATATTTGATCCTGTTTTTCCCACTCCAGATCTTGCTCTATTACCGAAGGTAATGCCAACATCTGCCCAAAGATACAGAAAGAATATGTCACCAGTACCACTGACTATGTACCAAATTATAGTGTGAAAAACTATTAGCCTACATGACAAATTATGAATATAGGTTCTCTCTACTTTCAAGTGTTTCCATTACATTTTGCATAAATGTTATAGATCAGCAGAGACCTTGAGAAGGTTGGGACATTGATTCGCATGAGATAAATTAAAGGTACCAAACACTTAAAGCTCTCTTGAAAATGTGGTCATCTTGGGCTTCATGTGGAATTCAGACAATTTCCATTGTTTTAATTAGCTTACCATGTGACAATGCTTATTTATCTACCTTGTTATGCAAACGACAAATGTGGCAATCCGTTTATAAAGCTGGGCGTTCACTACGGCAAATTAGACGAGGACTCTATTATAGCAGCGCCAGGCAAATTAATCGGGGCTGCGACCTTCAGGTGTTGTGTTTAGTCTGTGGTTAGTCCGTGTTTAATCTGTGTTGAGTCTGATCCACTAAACAATATACAACAGGTTACCAATATCTTCCCCGACACTGGTCTTAAACCAACATTCAACAATCAGCTTTAGTTGAACATTGCAGTGGTTGTCCTACTAATTTGCTGAGTGGAGGGGAAAAAAATATATTAAAAATTTAACACAGACTTTGAATTTCATTTTGTAGCATGGCATTAAATTTACAGTGCTGCCTTACCCAGAAGTAAAACCTTTATCAATATGCCCTAGGCCATATTCTAATCATCAGTTATTAATGCATTGATCAATACACAATTTTGGCAGGACATATGGCTTCAATGCAAATAAAATGAAACATGCTTTGCTAATAAAATAGGCTCATTTTGAATAGTCAGCCATCCCTAGACTATATAACATGATCCACCCACAACACATTAAATGTCATAAATATAAAATATGACCTTTTATCCATGCGTGCATGTCACTTCTATATTTTTTCTTAAATTTTTTTATGTATACTCTTATTTATACTGTACATTATGCATATGACATATAACCAGAAGTTGCAATATTTTGTTTTCCCCCCTGTCCTGACAGTTTTTTTTTTACTTCCTAGTAAGCACTTTAGCATTTCCCGGTGATGTAGAACTTATTAACATGGCACTGACAGAACTGCTGACCGGCTCAGTTCAGATCAGGGGAGAAAAGAGGTTTTCTGAATTACGGACCCCCGCCGCACACAAGGCACAATGACACAATTCAGTTGATGTCCAGCTTTTACATTCTCTGTGCGAGGAGTGGGATGGGGGGGGGGGGGCGTTTTAATGAGCCTGGCCAGAGAACACAAGTCTAAAAATCATGTAACGATGGCGGACGCACTCACAGATCTAAAGCTTGTTATGTGGCACGTAATTATCGCTTCTCTCGTGAGCACAGACCGCACTCGAAATTTTGACGGAGCGAGAATTTCTCGCAAATCAACTACGATACGTGCCGCAGTCAGGATGCTTGCCTCAAGACCAGTGTAATAAATAGGGAGTCATGGGTAATGCTGCGTCGTAAAAGGTCCAGTGTTAATTCAGCTCTAACAGAGTACATACTGGTCCAATAGAGAGATATATATGTAGTGTGTAAGAGTTGATTTAACACTGAACATTTTTACTGTGTGGAGTAACGTTTTTTTATTACTTATATTACATTGAGGTGCAGTCTGAAAAAGGTGAGTTTTAGAGATGGAAAACAGCCAACTGTAAAAAAAAAAAAAAAAACGAACTCCGAATCTGCCTTCCAGAATGATTGTGGGAGGTCGTCCCACCATGGGGGGTAGAGGAGAGAGAGAGGGGGCGGGGCCATGTGGAAGGGCTGCTGGGTGCTTGGAGGGACGGGACGGCCAGCTGGCCAAAGGGGGGCTGAACGAAGAGGCCTAGTTGGACGCTACGCTGTAATCATCGTCTGTGGATAGGAAGGGGCAGGACCGTTCACAGCTTGGTGTGCCAGCGTGAGAAATTTGAATTGAATGCGGACAGCACGCCGGAAGCCAGCAATGGGTGTTCAGAAGTGGTGTGTGTGTGTGTGTGTGCGTGCGTGCATGTGTGCGTGCGCATGTGTGTGTGTGTGTGTGTGTGTGAATTTACGCAGGCTGAAGACCAGGCAGGCAGCAAAATCAGATTTTAAAAGCCTCTTTTTTTGAACAACTGTATTTGTTATGTTATGAAATAATGTCTTCTGTATTATATCATTTATTTCTTAGAAATTGTTTTGAATTGTTTAATTTATAGTATTGTATCAGAACAGCATCCAAGTGAAATAGATATTTTGGGTGATGATGAAATTTAAATTTAAAAGTCATTGGTTGAAATTACCCTGACTTACAGCTTTGCTGTACAATGGCTAACTTGGAAATAGAACCTGCCACCTTCTGGTGATAAAACCCCATCTTGGATGTGATGATAAAGGGATCAAGCTCCTTGCCACTGTGTGGATACAATAGTTATGTTATTAGGTTTGGAAAAGTCTGGAATGCTATTTGAGGTCTTTGCATTTTTTTATCTACTGATCTTGGTTGCACAAGTGCTTGCTTTGACCCAAACTCTATAAAAATTAACAGATTTGATTCTCCAGAGAGTTGTCAACTTTGCAGTGGACTGAAATGATACACTTTTTATAGTTGGTAATTAACACATCCCATGTATAATTCTTCCACTTTGCGACTAAAATGTTGAATGTGTTAAAAATAAAATTAAAAATAAAAAATAAATAAAAAATACATTTCAGAGAGTTGTTTTAAAGAGTTGTTTATTTTAAGCAAGAACACATGCACTTTGTCCATCACAAATTAAGACACGCGTCAAGTATTACTTTTCTTTTTTTGCGTTGTTTCCAACAAAACCTTTTGGTGATAGGTGGTTAATGGAATTTCATGTGTTTGCAAGCAACAACAACAACAAAAAGTAGTTGCTGCAAATAGAGACACTTTCTGTAAACTAAAAACTATTAGAACCTCTTCTTTCGACAGTGCCTTAGAGGAAAAGCCATGGAATATAGCAATTTTTTTCCCCTTCTCTCTCGAAGGTGAGTAACCCTGGATACAAATTGCCGCTCATATACAGTATATAGATAAGTGGACAAGATGATCCCTGAATGACCTAGACCACAAATTCCAGTCTTTTTATTTCTGGACTTTAAGTATTTCTGGAAATAGTCATCTGTGGAGTGCACAAATATCAGTACTTTGGATGCACCCAAAGACATTTACTTTCTTGCAGGTCATTCTGAAAGTGACCTTTTGACCTTTGAGGCATACTCCTGAGGGGTGTGTGTGTGTGCGCGTGTGCGTTTGTGTGTGTGCGGAGTGGTGAAGGATGAACGATGGGGTGTCTTTTTACTAGTCAGTCATTGTCGTAATGACAGGTTTTGAGACAAGTGGTGCTTTCGTCCGATGAAAAGCTGCCCTCAAAAAGCGGAAACCTCGTTCACCGGCTCCTCCCCACGAAAATGGTGGGGTTCACTCACTTGGCAGTCATTACTGCAAATTGCAGGAAATTGCAGAATGAGAATCTGGCCAAACATTTTAATGAACATAGGGTACAAAGACAAACGGACCGAACATTTCGGAGGGTGGAGGAAAACGTTCCCTAAAAATGAGATCGCTTGAGCGGGGCGAGATTTAAATCCTGCTGGCCAGGAAGAGGTGCATGCAGCCCAAAACCCTCGCTCCGCACACAATCCGTACAAACATCAGCCGCACTTCTGCGGCAGAAGCAAGATCCTGTTGCCATCCGATTCCTTCATGTGTGGATACACGATATCTAATCATACCCCAAATGTCAACCCCCTGCTGCATTTGGGCCTACAGTCACCCTTTCTCTCCTCCTCTTCCTCATGTTCTGCATCACCAGGCACAATCCAACACCTTCCGGGATCCTAGTTACTTTATCGCCTCCCGTCATTGCATAAGCCCTCTTAGGAACTAGCAAAAATAAAAAATATACCAGTGCCTTTTTTAGGTGAAGGGAGAACACCATATGGGTGCCATTAACAGTGCTTATTTCCATTTGAATTTATCATTCAACTCCAAATTTCACACACGCACATGCACACACACACATAACCTCACTGTGTTTCTATGAATCCTTTGCCTCATGACTTAAATCACCCATTTGGGTTTTTGCTTACATGCATAACTTATAAGGCAACATAGGCATTGTTTATTTTCCGCTCTTTCACCAAACACTTATTCTCCAGGAACTGCTTTTCAGCATAGACTCACAACTTATCAGGAGCCTAAGCTCCTACCCTCAACTTTCTTGGTCCAAATGAGACGGGGAAAGAAAAAAGCAAGCTTATAAACCCTCTGACTGATTGGTAACACCTGGCCCAAATCAAACAGGCTCTGCCCAATGATTCCAATTAACAAAATGGTGGCTCCACCCACCAGCCTCAGCACAGAACATGATAGACCAGTTATCAATTTAGGTCTCTCATATCCACCCATATCTACACAATATGTGAGCGTGCATGTATGTATATGTGTGAATATAAAATTAAAATAATAAAATAGTTTGCTTCTTTTTGTTTTTTTTTATTATTTATATTTCTATTTCACATGCATTTCTTCTCAATTTAACTTTGATTCGATCTTCTAATTTATTTTATATTTCGTGAGAAAAAATAGTCCTTGAACGCTAATACTTCCATGATCCAGACTCTTTCCTTTTTATTTATTTATTTTTCATTTTATTTATTTTTTTACACACTCATACAAGCACTCTAGTATTTCAAAGGAGGACAAATCTTCCATCAGAGGGTAGGTAGTGCATTCTATGAGTCCAGGTATGTGTAGCTCTCACACAGACACAGAGTCTGTACTTTAAGCTGTCGGTTTTTTTTTTTGTTTTCTCTAACTATTTCCCCTGCATAAAGATATTTTTTTACGCACTTTTTTTCTTGACCGAGTGTTCTTTCTCAACCCTGTACCTCAAAAAACGGATGAGAAGGCCAACTTTAATTCAGCCCCAGATCCTGACAATGCAGTGAGGATGTTGCTTTCATCCCTGCAAGGCCAATCCCCCCCCCCCATCCCCCCCGCCCCTTTTTTTCCATACAATGATTGAAACAATTTGTAGAGTTCAAGGGCACCGTCCTCGTCTTCCCCACCCCCGAAACTTCCCTCACGCGGTGTCAATTCGCTGGCAATTTTGTGGGACGCGCAGTAGATTGAGTCCCGGATAATAGCCCTTCCCTTAATGTTCTGTCGTATCACTTCTCTGAGGCTGAGCACGCCCTCTTTCTCCTGATTGGCCGCTGGAGATTCTTGTAGGCCTTCTGTTTTTTTTTTTTTTTTTTTTTTTAACACTGTTGACACTCCGGTCGGTGGCGGCTATTTTTTTCCATTTACTCTGTGGCCACGGAACCGGCTACTCAGCCGCATCAAACGCGGCTGGGAGCCTTCCTTCGCCTCCTGCTGTGTCACCCTATCTCGCGGAAAGACGGCTGAAGATCTGAAGGCAGAAATCCTGTTGCCGAAATTGATCCGGAGATGTGCAGTTCTTATCTCATATTTTTACAACTCACGGCTTTTGTGCAAGGACTGGTGATTCTGAAGTGTTCCGTGAAGGTTTCTGGGCCTGGCGTGTTTCGTGGAGAGGACATAAGCGTGAACTTCATGCTTGGATAAATAGACAAACAGACAGAATCTGTCCACATCATTCGCACTTCATCAGCTCAACTTAATTCAATGATTCAATGATTAAAAACAACACTATGACTGACTGCATATGGAGCAAATCCACTACAGATGCAGAACTTAAGGTTCTCCTGTTTGCTGATAGATTCTAGCTTAATGTGGGTGTATGATATTTTTGTTTGTTGACTGATTTTTAAAATGTATTTATTGCGGTTCACTGTGCGCAAAACCAGGGCCGTAGTGCACACAAAACATTGAGGGGGCACAAACTCAAACAAACAAAATGATGGTTTATATCCATCACATGCTCCCTAAGTTTGCATGGGTACAACGCCACTGCCCAAATATATACATTGATGAGCTAACTGACGTGAGTAACTGGCTTGAAGCCCCTGCTTGGGTTTTGCAGAATCATTTTCAATGCCCCAGCCTCTCTGTGTCTCCAAAAAAAAAAAAAAAAAAAAATTTGTTTGATGAATTTCTGCAGGTAGAGCCGTACACGTTAAAATTATATTTATCGTAGGTTTTCACACATTTTTATTTAAATCTACTGCATCCCACATTTTACTGAAAATAGCCTCTTAGACACCTTGTTTATTATTTTTTGGAGCTCACACGTTCCATCTCTCTTTTTCTGAAGCATGTTTTTCCATATACTTTTTAATGGCTGTGGTGAAAATGTACTTCTGTTTTCGCACATGCCTAGTGTGTGTCGGTACAGAAACAGCTGTAGCTGCCAGGTGAAATGTCTAAAGCTAAATATGCTATGACATTTAGCAACCCAACATAGGGCAGTCGTCTTTGCCTGCTGTAATATCACACATGAAAGTGCTGAAGTGCAAAAAAAAAAGTGATGTATTTTTAAAAACAAAATAAAAAATGTGTTACCCATCACTAAGGGTCCTTCCTTTTCCTGTCAAAACAAACCCAAGGGACTTTCTTGGATTGGCTATACAGTTCCAGTGATATGTTAAATGCTATATCTAGGATAAATGAAGACATGAGCACAGGTGTATTGGTACCATATTCATGTTAATTGACCTATGTCCTTTATGTGCAGAATGTACTTCAATTATGTGTAATAGGACTTGTGACCTATTTTAAGCTTTAATTACTGTAACAAAACAGGTTAACAAATGTCTAAGATACAGTAAACGTCTAGCTGGTTTGAGTCTTAGATATTTAAATAGGTACTATGTGACAATAACATACAATGAATACATGAATGCACAATTATTCTAATTAGCTTGTGAGGTAATTTTACCTGAATGTCTGATCATTCCAAATTAAACAATATAAGTGTTAAATAGCTAAGGCAAAAAAAAAAATTGTTCTCTCCCTCTCCACCTCAGCTGATTCGTTATAAGCATTATAATAATAATAATTATTATTATTACTACTACTACTACTACTGCCAGCTATTAAACCGGACATGCTACACTTTAGCAGCTAATTTGGACCAGGGCTATATTAAGTTTGCCATTGCCAGTTAAGTCCACAGACTGATAGCTTGCTAGCTACTAAGATAGAAAGGCAGACATGAAGACAGATGTTTCAGTTAGATGGTGACAGTAAGAAAAGAGCACATCTCGGTGCGGGTATCGATCTAGCTTGTTTACTTTGCCTTCCATTGCAAGCCCCTATCCCCTTGCTATCATCCTGAAAGATATATATATATATATATATATATATATATATATATATATCCCCTCGATGGGATAAGACCATCCACATATACCCCTCAAAATCACCTTTGATACAGACACCACACTGTCTGCGACTCTTACAATAACAGGTCTATACGTGACCTCGTAATATGATGTCAGGACCTCAGAAAAATACCACTGAACCGATGGATAAGCACATCCTTCACTGTGAGGGTTTGGGTTGGCTTATGTTTCATTCCATGCCTCAGAAAAAAAAGTGTAACTTAAAAGAAAAGACAAAACAAAAAATAAAAAATAAAACACAAAAGCAATCACAACCAGTGCAGATAGTTTCTCCCAGCTGGGGCTCCTTGCCTTGGCTGACCTTCTGCGGTGAGAGGGGAGGGGGGATCGTGATTATTGATTCTTTCGTCTCTCTTGGAGTCGCAGGCACCTGTTTGCGTGGGCCCTGGGACCTGCTCGGCCAGGGGGATCTCTGGGCTTAACGAGTGCCTCTCTCGATGTCTCGGGTTCGACTGATCACCCGTCGGTCCGAGCGGAGCGTGTCTTGAGCAGAGATTGATGGACATGGATGAAATGTCCTCCCAACGTGGACGTCTGCTTATGATGTGTGTGTGTGTGTGTGTGTGTGTTTGTGTGTGTGTGTGTGCTACTAAACTACGGAAAAAGATGGCTGTGCAGAGACTTCTAAGGGGCAGCTGCTTGGATGTCTCCAGTTGGACTAATCATCTGTCGGTCTGAGCTGAGTGTATCTCGCACAGGGATTAATGGACGTGGATTAAATGTTCTCCTAAAATGGAGACAATACTTATTGCTTATGATATGTGTATGTGTGTGTGTGTGTGTGTGTGTGCGTGTGTGTGCACATGTAAGCGTGCGTGTACATGTGCTACTACACTATACAAAACAAAAAAAAAAAAAAAAAACATGGAAAGCAGAGACCTTTTGAGGGGCAGGTGCCTCGATATCTCAGGTAGGCTAATCACCTGTCACTATGAGCTGAGCATATCTTGCACTGGGATTAATGGACGTGGATGAGATGTGCTCTGAACGTGGAGACAGTACGTTCTGCCGTACCCCGGGGAATCATACTATCTATGACTGAACATTTCCTTCAGCTTCGGGAGCTTTCCTTCTGGCAGATTTAACAGCCAGAATCGCATCAACATGTACAGTCACGTCACATCATAAAAGATTCAGTCACTGATTCGGGTAATCGGAAACCACTGATATATAAAATTTACAAGTTATACATCTTTAGGTACTTTTTAACCTCTTTAATTTCGCCTTCAATGTACAGTATTTTAAAAAATCCCAAATTTAGAACACATAAAATAACATAAAAAAACCTTTAAGTTTCTAATCATCAGCTTTAATGAAAGCATGACACCCTTTATTTGCATTAGTGAAAACACTTTAATTGACATTGCAATAATGAACTATGCATGTATTGAACCTTTATAAATTAATAATATAATAATAATAATAATAATAATAATAATAATGTGAAAATAAGGACACCAATATTAGAGTTGCATTTGTCAGCTACAAATAAACAGTCCATTGCAAGGTTGCCACTGGAAACATTGTGTATACGCATGTGACTAATCAAATGCTGTTGCCAGAAGCACAGGGACAGTGAACAAGTGGGATTCCTAGATGTAAATAAACATAAAATAACAGACTTCCTCCAAAACAAGCACCATCCTCTTCATGTTCTTCTCATTATTCAACCTCTGGGCTCCTCCGCCCTTCAAACACTTGCAGAAGCTTGTTTCCTTGAGGAAATACGCAACCTCAGTTTCTCACTCTAATCCGTCGCTTCTAGAGGACCAAGGTTTCAGGGGCACTTGACACACAAAGGTACAGCACACAGACTCACACAAACACACAAGCACATGCACACAAAAGCACACACACATGCAGACTCACACACGCGTGCGCACGCACACATGCACACACGCACACACGCGCACACACACACACACCACACGCACACATAAACACATGCACATACGCGTACACGCTCACACAAACATACACAGACACACAGACGCGCACACTCACACACACACACACACAACACACACACACACACGACACACACATGCATGCGCACACACGCGTAAACACATGCACACACACACAAGTGCACAAGCACACACACACACACGCATACACACACAAACAAACACACACACACTGCCTGAAATTCTTCCCCAATAAATGAAACGCATGTGGCAATATGGGAGCAGTGCTGTGCGAACCTGGGGGAACGGGCTGAGTTTTCTGTCCCTGCTTGAATAAAAAACGCAGAGTGTATAAAAGCGTCAGGAAAACAAACAAGAGCAGCAGCCTGCAAACTGTTTGCTGTGTTTTGATTATATTCCATGAACCTTTGCGGTGGAACGCTGCTGGCTTCCGATACAAGGGATGTTTCAGTATCTAAAAAAACCAACCCTGTGGAGACCTGAGACAGCAAAAAATCTATTTCTTGATGCCTCACGCTGAAGATGTTTATTCACTGATCCCCTCGCTCCAAATAACCCCCTTCTGTGTGACGCGCATCTTGTGAAAACAAACACGCGCAGTTCAAAACTGCCGCGAGATGATGTGCTTTTTCCAACGTTTCGTTACAGGAGTTTCTGTTTCTCAGCGAGCAAAGCCCCTCGTAGCTCATGAAGTTTCATGGACACGCTGAGATGGGCAGAAAACTTAATTAAACTTGTTAATAAATATTGTGTGCGTAATATGACACTACAAAAAAAAATGTGAATATAAATATGTTTAATACACTATATTATTTTATTAAATGGTTTGTCACAGTTACACACGAACAGCACTGCAGCCTATTTTATTTTCTAGACACGCGGCGTCTGTGCTAACGTGTCATTGTGCATCCAGCGCTACTCCTGAAGAGGGTCCACTCGGCCCCACTTTAACTTTAAGGGCCTCTTCGACCGACACACACATGTCAAGGTCTTCATATTCCAGCGCTTGTTACGACGGCTGAATCCGACCCCCACCCTCCTCTTTTTTTTTTTTACCTTTGGGAACTGGCGGTTGCACTACGCTGTCGTTCCTCGTGTCACACCGGCGTCTGTGCAGGAAGCAGGAAGGGGGCGACATAGCTCAGGAGGTAAGACCGATTGTCTGGCAGTCGGAGGGTTGCCGGTTCAAACCCCACCCTGGGCGTGTCAAATTAAAAAGAGTTACACCCCATATCATGGCCCAGGACAAAGTTGCCTAGTTGTGCCCCCCTGATCTGTGACCTAGGGTGTAGGTGTTTTACTGGCTCAACCCCCACCTCACTTCCCACATACATACTTTGCATCCATAGTGATAGTCCATATTCCAACTGGATTAGCAGATCCAAGGCTAAAGGGTGCAGCAGACTAGATTTAGAACAGTTTTTTTTTTCTCTCTCTCCCGAACTGAGCCTCTCTTTAACGCAACATTCAAGCCAAAACAGTCACAAACGCAGTCACCTTTGAAACTCTTATCCCTCATGTTTTATTTGCTAAGCAGTGGTCTTCATCCAAGCAAGTTGTAATCTTTAATAGCTCGCTGATTATCAATCCATACACATTTTTATTTGACTTCACCCACATGCATAGTCTTCAGATTAGGGTGGAGCCAGCAGTAGTAGCCCAACTCCTAGTTCATGCTCAACACACACACACGAAAAAAAAAAAAAATTCAACAATGCATCCTGCTTGGTATTCATACGACTACACGCTTCCCAGCATGCAACAGAAGTCTGGAGCATCAATACAGACCAGACATCCCAGTTCTATGTCACAGTGTGAAGGATCTGAAGCTCGTTATTTATTGCACAGTGCGGTCATCACTACAGGATCGTTCCTACCAATAAGTCTCAGCGCGACACAAGGCGTCTTGTTTTTCCTTTTCCTCTTTTTATTGCTGTATTGTTTTACATATGAAAATCTCCGTTTCCCAGGTCTCCTGCGAGCTGTAGCCTAAAGTGATAATTCAATAGCACGCTGTGTGGCTAACATACGCTGGTTATACATAGTAAATATACGAAAATGACAAAAATAATCACACGTTTCCTAGAATTCGGCAGACGGATTGCGGTATCATTTATGCAGAGCAGCAGGGGGAAAAAAAGAAAAGAGAGAAAAGATCGAATGATGTTCTTGTTCGTGGACAATTTTAAAAAAAGGACAGAAGGATGACTCCATCGCAGCGTCGTTGCCTCCGCACGGCGCGTGTGTGTGTCGTGCATTTGATGAGGTGTGTGGCAGCGAGAGCGGAAACGATGCAGACACAAACCCACCGGGGTTTCCATTCATTTGAGGGTGCGAGTCATTACTTCATCTCTCACACTTTGAATGTACTGAGGCGAGATTTTGACCAGTATTTCCCCCCCCCCCCCCCCCCCCCCCCCCCCCCCCCCCCCCCCCCCCCCCCCCCCCCACCACAACACTCCCGGAATACAGCTTGTGGGCTTCAGAGCGCAAACACAGATGAATAGGATGAGTTACACAATACCGTGCCTCAGGTTGGCTTTTGAAATTTCTCTAGCCTCGGGACACCCCTCATTAAAAAAGGTGGGTGGGCGGGGCCATCCCATTACATCTATCTCTCAAAGGTTTCCCGACACGACAACAAAAGCCTGTGGGACTAACATGGAGAGCTTTTTTTTTTTTTTTTAAAGGGGTCAGCTCTTCTTTGCAATACTGTAGTACAAAAGACCCACAGCTGGCATGATCATTACAGTATTTTTAATGAGTTTTTCCGGAAGCTTCTGTGCAGATAATTGGATTTTTCCTACAGCTATTTTATTAAATGTATGAAATCCTGTATTTAATTCCACAGGAAAATCAATAACTTTGTGGGAAAAAAATAAAAATAAAATTATATATATAAGAAAAAAGCATTGAGAATTACTTAACTACCACTCGGAGTAAGTGGTGGGAGGTGGGAGTTTGGGGGCCGGGGGGGAGGGGGGGGGGGGGGGGGGGGGGGATGAGAACGAGGAGGGAGTAATTTACCTCGTACGGAACACAACATACAAAAATCAGAGGCGGCCTTCTCGGGCCTGAGTCAGCGCCGGAGGCCTTTGTGTGCGAATCCTTGCGCTGGAGTATCCTTGGGCTGGATCTTCCAGAACAATGGTGCGTTGCCGAGGCAATCGATGGCGGGAGATGGACTGGCTGAGTCTGTGCTGAAGAACATGATGGAAGGCATCAGCGGTCCGCCGTGGCCGTACGTTCCAGGCTTCGGGTTTCGTGGAGCGCAGGTGTACGCTCACGCATCGCCAAGGATCACCAAGCATCAAGCATCCCCCCCCCCCGCCCCCCCCCCCCCCCCAGACCATCAATGAGAGGCATTCTTGACACCTCCAGCCCTGACACCTACTTGGTCAGCCCGTTGTCGATTCTTCCCACGTACTGAAAGCAGAACCTTTGAAACTATGCATTTACGTTGCAGTTACGAATCTTTATGCGTTGCAAATTTTGGTTGGAATTCGCCGGGGACTGAGAAGAGAAACGGGCAATGGATGCCTTTTTCCCCACTCCCTTATTCCTGGGAGTACCGTGTACAGTACCTTACTGTAAGAAATAAAGTCTCAGGCTGTGACTTTGCAATTTTATTTCTTTATTGAAAATTATACACATGACTTCAAGTCAAGAGCAATTTTGAAACTTTCAATACAAAAACTGGGCTGATTACATTTCTATGTACAAACGAACAGAAAAAAGCGGTGGAAGATGAATCTATGATTGTCTACCAGACTGCGCAAGGCTTGGCATGTTGTTCAATTAAGCAGAATTTTCCTCTCTTTTGGTTCAAGAAAGGCCACTTAGATATCCACAAATAATAACTTATGTTGCCAGAATGTAAACAAGCCAATCGTTTCACTGGACACGGTCTATCGTTATGGCAACCTCACCCCAAACATGATCGGTCTCAATGAATAGGCTACACATTACCAAGAAAAAGAGAATTTTTTAAAAATTTGATGTAAAGAGAAAGACATTGAGTCTCAGAAAGAAAGTTCAGTTAGACTGTCAATATATGGTATAAAGTATAAACAGCATGGATTGGTCTCCATGCCTGCGTAAAATAACTGGACGTATGATTTTGACAAGTTGCGTTGGGTCACCTGCAGTTCAACGGTAGACAGCCTGGAATTCCAGAGACAGGTCTGGTTGTTGTTCCATGCAATCCCACAATGCAATGCTATCGCAAAATTGCACAACTGAATCAGTTGCTATGCAAAATAAATTTGGGTGATTGCTCACTCAAATGCGACAAGTACTTTCACCATATAGGAGACTAGGCTGACTGAGTATTTGCAGATACACAGTTCAAGATGTGATGTACCAGCCAATCCTGTAAAAATATGCCCAAAATATGTTTTTTTTAAATGTTTTTGTAATTCTTTTTTACAAAAGGCAATCATGATAATGACTTGATCTTTTTTTTTTTTTAAGATAATAAAAAAAACAGGATGTATGAAAAAGACTCATGACATGATCAACAATGAATATGCATCTGCCTTGCTTCAAAAAAAAATGAAAGTGCAAGTTTTGAAACAGCAATGAAGAAAGGTGTCCTCCACTATAAAGGAAATTAAATAATTGTAATACATGCTCACAAACCGTTCGTATTTCCATTATCAACGGCTGATTAGATTTTTTGATTTGTGGCTACCCGTCGTGAGACTATGACGCAGAAACAATGCAACACACAAAGACTGTTTTTTTCGGCCAAGCATGAAGGCTCCGACGAAAATCTGCAGAAAAGCACCTCTTCAGAAAACCAATCCCCTGCGTAGGTCACAAGCGTACCCCGCCCCAGCAGCCTTCAACCACAGTGCCGCACTAACCGGGCAAAGATTTCGTCTTTGTAAAAAAAAAAAAAAAAACGTCAGAAGGATTCTACTCGAGGCACCAGAATAGCACAGGACAAGAATAATGTGAAGTCAAAATTCTACACGTTGAAAACAGGTGATTTTTCTTTCTCGGTTCATTCAAAGCGATTAATGACACATGCTGAACCCCCCCCCCCCCCCCCCCCCCCCCCCCTTCCCCTCCATCCTCAGGCTGGCAGAGATAAAAGCGTAATGACATGAGGCCTTCTGGTCTGTGTCAGACGTCTTAATTAATTGCTCTCCTCTCGTCTGCAAAATTGGTGCTGCACGCAGCAAGGATCTCAGCTGCTCTCAGCTAACAAAAAAAAAAACAAAAAAAAAGGAATCGAGTTATCCAGTTACTCTGTGGGTGAGACGTCAAACTTCTGGGCAGCCTGCCTTCGCAGCGTGAAAGATCCGTGCAGTAATTACCTGGACAAACAGCCTGGACTTTTGAGTCACAATCGCAGTTTAAAATCTTGATTTACCTGTCACAGACTGACTTTAATTGGCAGCGGTTACTGCTAACAACATATATTTCCCGCAACTTTGGTTTATATCAAATCTTACATCCCCTTCAGTTAATAATAATGTAGGGTAGACCTAATGTAAAAATGCATGGAGATAAATCTATAAAAGATTCATCGGCGTATGTCACGTTAGAATATTTAAATCATATTTTCTGGAGTTGAGATTACTTTTCTTTCCGAGCGAAGTTAACATGATAAAGTTCCACCACTTCAAAGTTCCAGTGTGCCTATCACAGCTCATCTCCGCTAATTCTCTTAATTAAAATGGTATTTATTAGGACTTAGTGCCAAGGCGAATGAGATTTCGATTGCCCTTTTAGATTTCGTTTAGCAAACCAGTTAACAAATAATTAGATTTGCTTTACGACGGCAGCCGTTCTCAGACAATATTCTCAATCTTCATTATCTCCTCTTTGCAGCAAAACGACTGAATTATTCTTTGAGGTAATTAAGAAATCGCATTACCGTCGGGGTGAAACGCGCTGTCAAAATCCAACGGATAACAGTTTGTAGCGGAGACGAGATGGGCACGTTTGCAAGAATAATAACGACGACTCGTTTTTTGATCTCGCACGATTTTACGTTGAGGAGGGAGAGAGCGAGAGTGAGCGCCGGGAGAGAGAAAGAAAGAAAGAGAGAGAGAGAGAGAGAGGGAGGGAGGGAGGGAAAAAAAAAGATCTTTGAAGCCTCAGAATTTACTGCGTGGAAAACGGCTGAGGCGGAGAATGCCAAGAACCAATCTCCTCGGACTGGCAACCGATGCACATTAACCGTGGGAGCGCTCCGCAGAGGGCCGCTTTATTACCTGACAGCGCCCGTAAATTGACAGCAAACCGCGAAACCGAACTACTACCCCCCCCCCTCCAGCCTTCTGCAGTTCCCTCTTGAAAGCAGCGGGTCGTGGCCTTCTGCTAGCGCGGCGGCTCTGGCCGCGACGGACACGGGAGCCTGACTGTTATTACCTGTCGCCGGAGCGGGTTTCCTGTCTTACCGTGGTCTGGCTGGAAGTGTGGGCTGATGGGAAAAAAAAAACGCTCGAAAAAAGGAATTAGGCAGCTGCAGCCAATTAACCCTTCAAAGTTCAGGATCACAGACATGTGATTAGAATGTCTTTAACTGAACATTCTACAATCGCTGTTGGTAACTGAAAGCAATGGAGTCCTAGAACATCCATCCGTCCATACATTATTTATACCCACTTATCCTGGACAGGGTCGCGGGGGGTTCTGGAGCCTGTCCCAGCGTGCATTGGGTGAGAGGTAGGAAAGCTCTAGAACACTGACTTGGAATAATTTAAAAAAAGAATGTTCCAAGAAAACTTTTCTTCAAAGGGTTGAATGCCTACATAAGCCCGGGCAAACACTTTGAACAGAAGGAGAATTCTGCTACATACTTTTATATCTGTCCGGCCATGGCACACTTCACTTGTGTTTAAGTTGGATAATATGCCAGAAAAACAAGATTTTGATAAGATAACATCCTAACACACTCTCCAGATCTGCTTTTGGTTAGCTCATATATGTGGTACCTTCATGATATCATAGTCAAATCAGCCACGGATGACATGATTTGTGCATTCATAGTTGGCGAAAGAGCCAGTCTAAAGCAGTCATGTATCCACAGTACTGTTGTTCCTGTTCCCCACAATAGAAAGGCATACACAAGCCCTGGGTAACTCTCAATTAATGCTCCACAGCAGTACGTCTACATCAGAGGGCAGACTACTGGGAAATCTCTGTGTGTGTTCGTGCGTGCGTGCGTGTGTATATGTGTGTGTGTGTGTGTGCGTGTGTGTGTACGCGTGTGTGTGCCTGCGCATGCTTGCGTATGTATGTGTGTGTGCGCGAGCGTGCGTTGTGTGTGTGTGTGGGTACTACATGCCCTACACCAACAGCCTCATCCTTCACGTTGAAGCGGCTGGATAATTTATAAAAGGCTCTTCTAAATGGTCCGACTAGCCCAGGTGCCATTTATCACACAGGGGCCTCTCTCTCTCTGGCCTCAGAAGCGTCTGATAGCGCTTTTCAAGCGAGCGACTTCTTCTTCTTCAAGAGGAGAGAAGCGAGCAGAGAGCTGAACCACATCTGCTGCAGAGACCGTGGGCAAGGAGCCTGCCCTTCCAGCCTTTACAAAAGAGACCGCTTCTTTTCATCACAGAAAATCCACAGCGCCTCGATGACAAACAAATGCCACTCAGACAACTTATTTATTTTCAACCGTGACAGAAAAAAAAAAAAAAAAAATCTAAGATAAAACCTTGATGCTTGGAGGAATTAGGAGGTCTATTCATTGGGTGTGAACTGAAAAAAATAAATAAATAAAAAAACTTCAAACCTTTTTCGTACTGGACTATACCTGCACTTTGCGAATAGGAACAATGTTTTTCATCTTTGTTGTTGCTGTTACTCAAAGCAATCAATAAAAAATCAAGAAATAAAGTTCAGTTTAAATGGGACAACATGTAAAAAAATAAATCAGCAATTTTTTAAATTATTATTTCAGGTCAGCAATCATTTTAACAGCACAAATGGGTGTGAACTTTCTAATTAACTCACGGATCCTTGACTTGTCCTTGACCTCTTGCCTCTCTTAAAAGCATATTTTTTATGAAGCTTCACTGTAGTATCCTTGAAACCAGGAGCATAACTGTTTGGTCTGCCTATAATTTGTGTCGAGTAGCGAAGATCACACAATTTTATGAGCATGAACCAGGCGAGGCAATGGTAGAATACAAGAACTCCACCTCCCACAAATGTAAGACCCTTCTTTTGAATGCTGGGCCCAATGAAAATTCTCAGTACAGTGCTCCTTGGCACTTAAAGTTGATAAAATTTACTGTAGCTGTCAGAGTATATAACATGTGAAATGTATCTCCATTCTGAACCACCCACCTACCTTTTTTTAATGAGTGGCCTTTTTTTACGCACTCAATATTGATTTGAAAAAGGTGCAAATGTAAAAAAAAAAACAAACCCTAAAACGTCAAAATCCAGACCTTCCTGCTGTGCTGTCCCGCAACTCACAGCTTGATGCTAACACATCTGACAACATACCAGGATTACGCAGACCTAAGGTAAAATACCTCTGAAGATAACCATCCTTTTTTATAAATAAAAATAAAAAAACACTACTCTGTGTCAAATTCTGTACTGAAAGAATGAAAGAGAGTGTTTATTCTCCTGTAGGGATCGAAGAGATGTCAGCATGAACAGGAAGCAGGTCACTCTCCTGGACTTGCGATTTGACAGCAGATTTCAGGGAGGATGTAAAAGTCTTTTACATCCTACAGTACTGTAGCCGTGTCTGGTAGACGCATCTTTCACAAGAAACACCGATCAAATTTATCTTGTTCTTGCTCTACCCCCGTATGTCAATATGGTGATGTAATCCAAAGAGGAAATCCATGAAAAGATCTGTGAAAAAAAAAAAAAAAAAAAACGTCGATACCGATATCGAGATGTACATAGCAAAATGAACCACGGGGCTTGTTTAAAATGCCTGACTAAAACCACTACAGATAAAGAGTTGATACAAAAAAAAAGGGTTTCAGTTTTTGCTCGGAGATATAACAGTAACTGCAGCAGGATTCCTGGGAGTGCTTTGAAACCGCGTTGTTGCAAGGGGCTTAGCGTAGCTGTGGGGAAGTCTCCAGAATGTTCCGGCTGTTTTGTCCACTAGGGTCGACTCCCACCACAGTGTCCAACTTTGTTAGCCAAACTGCCTTTTATAAACTGTCCTGTTATAATCTTTTTACGACCAAAAAAGTCCACAATTTTTTTTTCTTTGCGAATTTTATCCGTATCAACACACAACACTGTCAATAATACTTTTTTTTGTTGTTCTCTTTTCTCTTACTCTTCACTAATCCAATCTGATTTAATTTTTCTTCACCCATCCAAACTTATTTTATTTTCCATCCTTTTAAAAAAGTTTTGGTGTCTTGTCTTTTTCCCCCCCCGCTCTTTCCAACGATAGCAATGCTAGTTTTTTTTTGTTTTTTGTTTTCCATTTGTTTGTAATCCACAGTCAGCCAAGGAGAATCCACGACGCTACGAGAACAGATTGCTGCCGTCGGCGTGGCCGTACAGGTCCGCCAGCTTCTTAAAGCGCGGCCCCCAGTCGCTCAGGTAGTCGTAGTTCTGGTCGGAGTCCGTGCTGAGCGACTCCAGCGAGCTGAGGGACTCCGCCACCGAGCCGCTGCCCTCGAAGGCATAGGTCTGCAGCGAGTCGTAAGGGGGCGCCGACGGGTCCACGTCCGCGTCCTTCAGCCGGTCCCATATGAACTCCCGGAAGATCCCGTTGTCCGGGACGGCCTTGTAGGGCGGCGGCCGGGCGGAGAAGAGGGCGGGCACCTCGGGCGTGACGTCCCGCCGGGTCTTGTGGTCGCGGATGACGTTGAGGTTGCGCAGGGCGACCATGTCGAAGGCCTCGGTGTCCTCCTCGCCGCCGCCCTCGTCGTCGTAGCGCACGATGTTCTCGCGCACGTCCCGCTCCTCGTCCAGGATGAGCGGCTCCTTCTTCCGCCGGCGCATGGTCACGATGAGCAGCACCAGCACTGGAGGGGGGGAGGGGGGGAAGGGGGACAGCGTTAATGGGGGCGTACAGGAATTTCTACCAAAGACACCCAACTCTCCCTCTCCCCCTTGTCGCACATAGTCACGATGAGCAGCACCAGCACTGGAGGGGGAGGGGGGGAGAGAGACAGCATTAATGGGGTAGGGGTTGGGTTGGGGGGGGGGGGGGGGGGGGGAGTTTCTACACATCCAACCTTCTCTCACAGGATCAGCAGGTACATAACACAGGCATTACATTAGATACATTACATAACAGGCATTTAGCAGACACTCTTATCCAGAGCAACTTACACAACTTTTTACACAGCATTTACATTGCATCCATCTATACAGCTGGACATATACTGAAGCAAGATTACAATGGCAGTGTCTTACATGGGAATCAAACCTGCAACTTCTAGGTTACAAGCTTACCCATTATACTACACAGGCCACAATTCAATCAACATGATTTAATACAATGTTCAGTTTTATTTTCTTTAGAATGCAGTTTGAGTTACAAAAAACTTGACTACCAAAGTTCGTGCAGAAAAATTCTTATTTATTCGTGAAAACAGGCCATATTTTTCACACTGCAAAAAAAAAAAAAAAAAAAAAAAAAGTATCAAACCCCCCCGACTGGTGCTCATGTCCAAATGAAAGAGACGGCTCAGACCGAGCAAACCCCCGATGGGAGGGCCAGCTGCTCGGTGGCGCTGCTCGTCCGCTGATCCTTTCAACCGAACCGCCGAAACGAGAGGGGGGCGGGAGCAAGGGGAGCGTGTCTCTGACACAGCACCACCAGCCGCCATTTCGCGGCGCCTTTTTTTACACGCTCGGGAGAACGAAACTAGGGAGAGAACTTCGAACGCCAAACCCGTGTCGGTCTCAGACCCCGCGCTGCCTCCACTGGGCCTCGTTCGAGGCGGAGGGAGAATTTAATGGGCAGGTAAAAAAAAAGGCGACGGGGGGGGGGGGGGGGGGGGGGGGGGGGGGGGGTAACGGAGGAGTCGGGAGAGGCGTTATTTATCATTTTTATGAGCCACTCGAGTGGGAGCGCATATTTTTTTTTTTTTTGAAATATATTTTTTTATTAAAGAAAGAAGGACGAAGCATCCTACTCGATTTAAAATCTATTCCCATTAGTTCCACTCGGCCGGGTGAAGCTGAATAAGCCACGAAGACACCGTCTGAACGCGATATTTAGGTGAAAACACGCACCTGAGTATAATTTACACGCCGATAGCTTTGGATTTTAATAATTTCCTGAGCAGCGCTAATGACTAGCTAACAGCTAACAGTGCCACAGCTGGGAGCTGTTACCTGTCAGCTGTGGAACTGCTCTAAATTCTTAATAGCTAGAAAGAATTTAGAACTTTCCCTGCAAACGGCCCTTCCTCTTAAAGTAATGCTTGACTCACCTGTCATAATCCCACAAACTTATGATTACTCTGAGAACTCTGTGCTTAAAGGCGAGCATTACAATGTAAGCTTTAGCCCTGATGGATTACCAAATATACAGAAAAGGAGAGAAATACATAGACATGCTGACATTACACACTGCTGCTCACACAAGCTGCTTATCCTGGACAAGGCAATGCTAAATCCTTTTTAAGGAATGTGACAGTCCTAAAAACGTCATAATAAATGAACAAATAAATAAGGCCGGATTACGCTAGTCGCAAAATAATACCGTCCCCTAAACTCACAGGGACAAGAGAACTGCTAAAGGCCTGTGTGTCCAATTAGTTTCGCTCACTTCATCATTTCAGTTTAACTGGATCTGTTCCAGAGACGAATGTTCTGAACTGAAAAAAACAGAAGGAAGCACTCACTTTGCTTGTTTTTTTTCTCATTTCAACATCAAAAGCATGTTAGCTGTTCATTCCAGAGAGTGGGCTTTCACATATGAACACACACACACACACACAAATACACACACACACACACACACACACACACACACACACCCACGCGCACACACACACACGCAAGCAGGCACAAAAATAACTTCCGTTGTTCACACGCGTTCACTTTCCAGACTCGCCTTTTCCAAAACAGCTTAAATTTTTAGCATTTTAAACAGCATTTAACTTTACTGGCAAACAAAAGTTTGAAACCAACAGCAGCAGAACTCTGCTTGGGGTCAAACGGGGCAACGTCTGGTTATAACGAGCACAGTTATCCAGCCCCAACACCTCGACTGCACCACGCTAGCTCCCGTTGCTAACGCAACAAAGAAACACGAAGCAAAAGCTCTCTCCTGTTCGCTCTTCGCTGGCGAGCAAGCGCCTGGAATCCAGGTGACACGAAGAGAAGCCGGCAAAGAGGGAACGGCCTCTGGCGGCCCCACGTTTGAATTTTTGAAAGTCCGAAAATAACCTCCCGTGCACGGGGCACGGGCGGAGGCAAGCGGCTAATGATCCGTCCGTCAGCGTCGCCGCGGTGATAGTGAAATATGGCTCCGCGGGCCCATATTTCTTCCTGTGAGATGCGTACGTTACGGCTGGCTTTTTCCGCAGGCAAGACATGCTGAGGGGTGGGCGCAAGACAGGAAGCTACACCCCCCCCCCCCCCTTCCTCCCCACCCCTCCCGCATAATAAAAAGGTAAATAGACGAAGAGGAGGAGGAGGAGGAGAAGGAGGAGGAGAGAGGCGGGGGTGGGCGGGTCACACCTTAACTCGCCGATAAATTTGCGCGCTTTGTATTTTTCCTGTCCTGACGGGAAAGCCACCATCTTTCCAATTTATTTATTGGCTAAGAGGAGCAGCGATTTAGGGCTCGTAAGTAAAAGATGGGAACCATGCTACGAGCCAGCGGCCCTATACCTTTACTCCCATAGTGTGTAGAGTGTAATTTAATAAATAGGACTCCGAGAGGAGTTTTAGTTTTTCCGCACAAATCGGCAGCGGTTCTACAGTAATGACACAACTGGATGAATGTCGAACGGCTAGAATAGAAACGAAACGGAAAAAAAAAAAAAAAATCACTTCTATTTATGAACAAATTCTGGAGCCTGACAAAATATATCGTAGCCCGTTGCCCCCGTGTTGCACGGTGGAAGGAGTGAAACGTTACCACAATCATCCCTTTTATTGAACTCGGCTCGGCGGCCCGGGCGGCGTACGCGTGCACAAAGGCTTCATTTAGCCGAGGCCCCGCGGTTTTGAAACAAGATGGATGAAAGGGGGGGGGGGGGGGGGGGGGGGGGGGGGGAGAAATGGATCAATTCAACATTATCCTCAATTTGCCATAATTGAATGGCCAAAACAATCCATCATGTGCGATCGATGCAAAACGAGCGGCGATACCGCCGCCCGCGACTCGTTCTCATCGCCGTGGTTACAGTGAGCCGGCGATTGTTGGATTACCCCCGCTGCTCGTTCTCTCTCTCTCTCACTCTCTCGCTCTCTCGCTCTCATACTCTCTCTCTACAGGAGCACCTTCAATATCAGCCAGAAACATGGCCCGTGGACTCCAAGGTGGTAATTCTGTCGGCATCCCTTCTGTTCCCAAAACGCAAGGCCCGAATTTCCACGACAACAAGTCCCTCGATCTGGCGCCATTGGTCGAAAATTTTGTGAAACCGGGCAATGGAAAATCTAACGGCTAAGTCTCACACCGATCACCTGCAGCTGTGCCCTCTGACACGTAACTCCAGGCGACATATTGCAAACATACAGTACCCTGTCTCAGCATGGGTATCTCGCAATGCTGTTTTGTGTACTCTGATCTAAATATATGGCTTAATATCACAGCAGCATGTCTGTCTGTGGACAAAAATGGAAAAATTGGACTGCCTAATGGTGCTACAGAGTCAAGTCCCTTAGACTCATAGAGCAAAAAAAAAAAAAAAAAAACAAGTCTGATTACCAGTCTAGTTTCAGCACTAAGGTCAGACAAAGTGCAAGATGGTGGCGTAACCGTGGTGACGCACGTTCTTTTTCTCCGTCCAGAATGCCGATGACTAAACGGTTTCCAGTCACCGTGCGCTAAATCACCCGGGCTTTTCGGCAATCCTTTCAGAATTTTCCGGAAACACACCGACGCGAGTCCCTCTTTTTTTTTGGAGCAGCAGCAACCCGAGGGCATCGGACACATTAAGGGGGAAGGAAAAAGAATTTAATGCCAAATTTACTTCTGTAGATAAAATTTTTTTTTTTTTACAATGTGTTAAGTGAAGTCTCGGCCATATAAATAGCATAAAAAAATAAAAGCTTTGACAATTTCCACGTAAATTCACTGGGACCTTTGTAAGATGTCCTGCCTCAGCTGTTACAACATTAAGACCTGAGTGCGGCCCATGGATAAAGAGAGTTTGAGCCCATCGAACTGGGGTCAGGTTGATTTCATACAAACAAACCATGGCCAGAGAACCAAGGACAGAGAACCGCCTGAACTAAAGGAAACAGAGCCCCAGTGCTGGCAGAGGCAAAGACGACTGTGTTATATATTACTGCGCAGGTACATTACTGCACAGGTATATTAATGTACAGGTATATGACTGTTACCGGTATATTAATGTATGAAGAAACAAACAAAAATCTTCACCGTTCACTGTCATGAAATTCCGGCAAAAATAAGAGACTAAAAAACAAAGGCAAAACGAACCAAACAACCGTTCTTTTTCTTTCTTTCTTTCTTTCTTTCTTTATTTCTCTCTCGCTCTCTCTCTCTCCTTCTTCCTTTCAGTGTACAGAGTGCCATTCTCAGCCAACTACTGTGGAAAGAGCCCTGGGCTCATCTGTTAAAACAACTCACTCAGGTGTGACTACTTAACCGGCAGGTGTGGCCCCAGATTGCCCCGATTCCCCCTCTCCCAGACTGAGCCCTGCCACATGCATCTTGAATACTATTCCAGTGACTTCAAAATTAATTTACAGGCCATGATATTAAACCTATTTGCATTTGCTCGCTGTATAATTGCTTGTTCTGCTGCTAATTAGCACCACTGGCTACCAATCTTTTTTCGTCTATTCAAAAAAATACATATTTATATGCTAAATGTATGCACACACGTACTTATGTGTGTGTGTGTGTGCATAAGGTAGCCAGTATATGGCAGATGTGGTTAGAAAAACACAAAAACCTAAGGGTGGGGGGGGGGAATAATGCATGCAATTATAATGAAATGCCATGTTGTATTTTCAGTTCGCCATTTTTAAGGCCCGGCCTCTCCTCCCCATCGCTCCCCGCGCGCGTGACCCTGGCTGACCTCATCTCCTCCACCTCCGCCCCCCCCCGCCGGTAACGGAGTGACAGCGGCTGTCAGACGCTGAGCCGCCATCCCCAAATTCTTTAGATTGCATCAGAGCGCCTCACCCAGGTTACCCCCCCCCCCCCCCCCCCCCCCCCCCTGCTCCAGGGCCCCCCACCGCCCCTGACCTCACCTGCGCTATGCAAAAACAAACAGCGCTAAGGACACAGCGCTCCTCCACGCAGCTGCTCAAATATGTCCTAATGACGAGCTTCTGCAAAAAAAACTAGCGCTACGCGGCTACTTAAATATGTCTTAATGACGAGCTTGTGCAAAAAAACCAGCGCTACGCGGCTACTTAAATATGTCCTAATGACGAGCTTGTGCAAAAAAACCAGCGCCGCGCGGCTACTTCGTTCAGAGGGGAGTGTAAGGACACACGCTGGCCGGCTAGCACGTTGCGCGGTTCTGCTAAATGCTTCGGTTTGCATTTCCCGCATAATTCCTCACTAGATTCCTACACGGTAAAAATGCTCGGTGATAAACCAGCTCTTACAGAGTACATGTGCACCCATTTGGACCGGAAAGTATGTGGACGACCTGAGTTACGAGAATTGATATGGAGTTGGTCCACCCTTTGCTGCTACAACAACCTCCACTCTCCTGGGAAGGCTTTATACTAGATGTTGGAGCATTGGGATGTAGGGCTTTGCTTCCATTCAGGCAAAGGGGCATTAGTGAGGTTGGGCACTTTCCAATTGATCCCAATGGTGTTGCGGTCAGGGCTCTGTGAAGGCCAGTCAAGCTCTTCCACACCGTTCTCGACAAAACCTATTCTACGTGGACCTCGCTGTGTGCCCTGGGGCACTGTCATGCTGAAACAGGAAAGGGCCTTCCCCCAAACTGTTGGGGAAACACATAATCGCCTAGAATGTGATTGCATGCTCTAGCATTAAGATATGCCTTCTCTGGAACTAAGGGGCCTAGTCCAAACCATCAAAAAACAGATACAGTACTTTTGGTAAATATAGCACATGTAGTCTGTTAGGAGTTGAATTAACATTTTACCGTGTACGGAGCTACAACTGCAATCATGTCATCTTGACCTCAAGGAAAGTAGAGCTGCAAAATGAGGTACGAAGTGGAAAAGCAACCGCCTGACGATCATTACAACAGCTGATTGATTTTTCAAATGTGAGGCCTGCTATTTATTCATTCTTTTCTTGAAGTCAGCTGGGCTGTCTCGTGAACGTGATGTTTTGCCTGTTTGGGAGGTGGATGGTGAAGTTTCATTGAGGCGAAATGACTCTAGTTGTTTGTCTGATGTGGGCGGCACATGTTGTTCTTATTCTTAACGAATTCTTAATTCAGAACTCCCCCTTTTTTTGTTGTCTCCCCTTCAGTGAAATGTTCACAAATTTATTGCTTAAAGAAAAAGGGGGGGGGGGGGGGGGGGGGGGGTCTGCACCCATGTCTCCCCTAGCGCCCCCCCCCTCCCCCCACCACCCCCACCATGATAAAAATGGGACGAAGGGACAGGAGTAACCAGGCAGGCCTAAAATAACTCTGTACAATTTGTCAGTGCAGAGGCCTAATCAAGGTGTCCCAGAATGATCCAACTGGGGCCCCCCAGGGGAGGAGAGGGGAGGTGGGGGGGGGGGGGGGGGGGGAGGGGGGGATGGCGGTTGCAGCATCTTGAGTAGCACTTACTCAAGATGCTGTAAGACTACGAATAAAAAAAATAAAAAAAGGTGAGTAAAAGCCGACTGCCAGTAGAGAGAAAGACGCTCCGTTGCACTTTATGTAAATTCATGACTGAATTTAACTACCCCAAAAATGTCTAACTGCCTTCAAGCACGCGTGTGTGCAGATTCTATGGCTATTGCACCAACTGCGCTGATTTTAACTGTGCTAATTACTAATTACAGTCACAGCATTTATAGCTGAGACCTTTAATAAAATGCACATTTGATCGTCAAAGAAAGTTCTGGTACGATTCTTCTTTGTCTTTAAAAAATTTTTTCCTTTTTTTTTTTTTTAAATGCGGCCTTCAAGGCCGAAATAAATTATCCTGTGACAGTGACAGCTATCCTCCTCTTCCTCCCTTCATCTGTCCAGCCAAGCAATGCAATCACCCTGCAATCTGCTGATTGATTGGGGACTCGTTACAGGGAGATTAGGAATGGGAACAGTACAGAGTACTGAGGGTAGGTTACGTGAGTGGTGTTAATGGGAGAGGGGAGGGGGGAGAGAGAGAGAGAGAGAGAGAGAGATGGGAAGAGAGGGAAAGAGAGAGACAGAGGGAGAGGGGGAGAGAAAGAGAAAGGAGAGGTGGGGAGTGAGAGATGGAGAGAGAGAAAGAGAGATGGGAGAGAGAATGAAAAAAGAGAGAGGAGAGAGAGACAGACAGAGCAGGAGGGAGAGAGAGGGAGGGTGAGAGAAAGGACAGGGAAAGGAAGAACACAGAGAGAGAGAGAGAGAGAGAGAGAGAGGAGAAGCTGTCACTGCCAAAAAGTGTGTAGATAATCCTATGCTTTCGCTGCAACCAACAAGATTTACACACAGCTCCACTTTTAAAGCAGAAGGAAAGAAAAATAAAAAAATCTGAACCAGGGTGCAAACCCTGCCTCTCTGATATTGCCCCAATGTCCACGCTGGGATAGGCTACAGCACCCCCCCGCGACCCTGACCAGGATAAGCGGGTACAGATAATGGATGGACCCTGACCAGGATAAGCGGGTATTGATAATGGATGGATGGATGGATGGAAGTTCCTAATATTCCCCACCTTTTCCAGAAATCTCCAAAAAACGAGAACTCGGCTCAGGGCAGGGACATGGGAGAGGGAGCCGTACGTTACCGGCAGCACCGTGTGTAGCCAACTGTCAAAAGCCTGAGGGAAGGGACCGCTCGAGCCACACAAAACAAGTCATGTATTATTAATGCTGCCGCCGCGCAAGAGAGCATTTACCCTCAGTTACAAATAGTCCTTGTCAGCTGCTCCTGAACCCCATCAACCAGCTAACCGCCAGTAACGTTACGCTTCCTGCTCAGACAAAACTCAATCGAAGTTATAATACGTACAAAAAATGATTTGTTAACCGAACAAAGGTAAGAAACCAGTGTGCGTATAATTTGTGAAACACGGCGTCGAAAGTATTGTTGTAACTTTTGTTTCGTTGTCATTTTTGATTATTTGTTAAATAAGATTTTTGGAATTGTGTTTTTTTTAAAAATGTGTACAGATGTATGGATTGAATACCGAGTGAGTAGCTAGATGCTTTTCACCAAAAACATAAACTATATCACATATGTTGTGTTACTGTCCTGAAAAGTATATAAGAGGCTGAAGAATTTTGTACCAAACCACAACGCAAAAGCAGCTAGCACACAGTTCTAGCACACAGTTCATGCGTCCTGTACCACATTTTGTTTTATTCACTTCCCAACTGACACCGAGTACATGAAATTCATACATAAATCCGCTATTGTTTTAGTTTTCATATTTTCGTTCTCTGTGGACAGTGCAACAACATTCTTATGCGAGCTACTCTTGTTTACGAGCTTTGAACCCCGCAGGCAGTCAAACAAAAGTCTGTGGTGGCTCAAAGCCGACCTCAAATATTTTAATAGCCAACGTGCGCACACACTTTCCAATCTACTTTGTCTCAGTGAAATTAAAATTTCATTTGAGGGGGAAAAAAAAAACAAAAAAAAAGTTTTTGTGAAAGAATTGCTAATTTATGACTGGATGTTTGCTCGAATAACAAGCTTGCTTTCGTGGCAATGCACTAGTAAGCTATTGATTGGGTAAAGTTTTCAGTGGCTGTTTCTCACCGAGCCGGAAACCTTTAGCCATCAAGCTTGGTCGTGATTCACTGAAAATTATGGAAATTCACACACACCCACCAATGATCCATATAACAGAATCTTAAGCTGACGGACCTGGAGATGATTTGGTAGGTGCCATCAGTAAGATTTTTTTCTTCATTCTGAGTCATAATGTGGTAAAATTTAGAAGGATCGTATGTCAGGTCATACGTCAAGTGAATAATCATATCTGACTGAATTAAAGAGTTTAAATATCATGCAGGAACTGTACACTCAGCTTGAGAAATGCCTTTTTTTCTCTCAAAGCATAATGCGATACTACATTCATTTCTAGGCAATGACATGTAACTGTTTTTTCTGCACAAATGTTTGCAGAATTTTGAACCAGCAATGCAATGCAAAATCAATATGTTAATCACTGTTTTAAGGCAATTCAGTGTGTGGCAGAACTACAAGTAGAATTCCTCCTGGTCTATAGGGTCAATCAATCAATCAATGAATCATCAATTTAGCATCCATACATAAGGGCATGCGGTAAACCACTGCGAACACACTATAGGAATTCATCACTTAGAGGAACAGTGCCAACAGGGCAGTGGAGAGTGCTCATCAACCAATCAATAGATGGTACAAGAAATAAAGGAATCTCCATCTTAGTGTCTGAGGAGTTTTGAGGAGTGGAGTGATCAGAACAGTGACTAAACAGCAACTGGCTAACTGGGCGGAGCCTTACCCAGCAGTGTGAGGTCACAGGCAAGAACGCATTATAAAATATAAGTCATTATAAAACTCTGATGATTTTTTCTTATAAAGCATTATGATATGTATGAGTGCTTATAACAACAATTACACTGTATTGTGAGCATGATTATAATGAATTATAATGCATTATAGACACAGCCTTCACGGAAAGTGTTACTGTTATTTTCTGCACTACATTTTGCAAACAAACTTTTTTTTTGTTAATTACTTAGAAGGAAGCAGTCAAATATGTATTTGTTTTGGATTCAAATACTTTTCTAGGCTTTACATGATCTTGCCTGGTGTTTTGGAACCAATGAAATACTCTCAAAAAAGTGCCAAAAACCCCGCCTTCTGGTCATATAGGCAGGCTCAATTACGCCAGGCAAGATCAACAGAGCACAGAAAAAAGTCCTTGAATCCAAAACAAATACGTACAGTATTCGACCCTACGGTCTGGCAGGAGGAGCGAGTGACCCGGTTGACAAGGCGGCGAAGCGGGCGCGCGGCGAAGTGGGCGGAGCCTCACCCAGCAGCGTGAGCACGCAGGCCAGGATGGCGATGAGGGCGCCGGTGCTGAGGCCGGCGGGCAGCATGTAGGCCTCGGCCGGGCTGCAGGACTGCGCCACGCCCTCGCCGTCGCAGTGGCACACCCGGATGGGCAGCGTGTTGGTGCTGCTGAGGGAGGGGCTGCCGCCGTCCACGATCAGGATGGGCAGCCGGTACAGGACTGCTCCCGCCGACGGAACCCCCCCCACGCTTGGTCAGGACGGACGCCGTGTTGTCTGGAGTGGGGGGGGGGGGGGGGGGGGGAGAGGGGGGGCAGGGGGGGGGAGGGGGAGGGGGGGGATGGGGGAAGGGAAGGGGGGATGAGGGGGGGGGTCGGGGGGGGGGAGATTGGAGAGGAGGAGGGGGAGAGAGGGGGAGATGGGGAGGGGGGAGGCGGGGGTGGGGGAAGGGGAAGGGGGGGGGGACGGAGAAGAGGAGTCAAGGACGTGATGGCGAGCAGAGGGGTGGAAGGTTCAGTAGGTGTTTGTGCAGGGGGTTTATAAAAATGCTCTGTGATTTGATTTTGTATCATTACATTAGATTGCATTTTATTTGTCAGATGCTTTTATCCAAAAAAAAAAAAAAAAAAACGCTGTACAATGCCCAGGGTTTATTCCAGCTCTAACAGTGTTCATTAAACTCTTCACAGATAACATTTGATCCCACATTCCAGATTGGGACCAAATGTCATCAGTAAATGCATAACCTACGGAGCCAGAGCACAGGCAGGAAATCTGTTACAGTTGTAGGTGAAGATTCTGATTGTCCAGGAGACCCCAGACCCAGACATATGACTGTATCAGGAATAGAGGAAATCCTTTTGGAACAGGAATGCTCATAACTTGGAAAGTGACATGGAAAATGCAAGAATGTAAGAATTTAAATCCTTAATATAACAGCTTTTGAGGTTCTACTGTAAATCATTCCATTTTGTCATCGAGAGCAAACAAAATAATGTGCAGCATATTTCAGAGAGTAACAGGAACAGTTCTGATGAATGGAAATTATAGTATAATTATAATTAATCTATTCTCTACTCTGCCTCTGACTCTACACTACGTCTTTCATGAAAGGTTTGTTAAAATGTATCACAAATAAATCCCACACACTTGTTCCTCCTTGTTCTCTAATTAACAGTACAATAAATAAATAATCTTCTGTGGGCCCAAAATAAAATACTTAAATTCATATTTCATTGTGACAAAAAAAGCACATGCTCCCAACATCCACGTAGTACAGGGATACTGTGGCCCTCGATGCCAGTAGCACTGCTAGTTTTCATTCTTGTACATTACATTACATGCATTTTAGCATAGCATTCACATTGTATCCATTTATACAGCTGAACGTATACTGAAGCAATGCAGGTTAAGCACCTTGCTCAAGGGTACAACGGCAGCATCCTACCCAGGAGTGGAACCTGTGACAAGGCTTTAGGTTACCTGCTCCTTACCGTTAATACTACCCTGCCGCCCGCATATATATTCTTCTCCTCTAATCAGTACCGATGTGGACCTGGGACACCAGGTCAGCTAAATCTCTGACCAATCAGGGGCATGTGGCATTAAAAGGATCAATGAACTATCAGGCAGAGAAAAGCACCAGCAGCATTACTGGCCTCGAGGGCCAGGCCTGAGTACTGTTGATGTAGTATGTTATTTCACTGCCTCGAGGAATCATCCCCCCCCGCCCCCCTCCCCCCCCGCCCCACCCCCCTTTTGTGTTTCTGTGTTGATTCTTTGGTTACTGCATGAGATGACAGTTAAAACTTCATAAGAGCCACCCCCCTGGACCCCCCCACAGGTGAAGCTGACACTGCTGTCCCATGTCTCCTTTCAGACCATTTTACTCTTGTTTTCTACATCCATATTTTATCTTGTATATCATCTATACACATTACATGTATGAATATATTTATTATATGCATATGCCTATATTAGATTTTTTAATTTTTTTTTACTGATACAATATATTTATTTGTGTACACACATTTTTCTTATTGTTTAACCCGCAGATGTGTCAGCAGTGTAATTCAGTCATTCCTTTCCAAGCCCTGTCAGGCTAATTAGGCTGACAAAAAATTATTGGGATGCAAATGGGAGGATCGACTTTGCCAGCGATCCGCCAATAAACCGATGCTGACTGACTGTGAGTGAAGGCCTGCAGCTTCAGACCCACAATGCACTGCTCTACCCCAGCCCTACAGGGCAGAGCATGCTACGCTAGAAATGCTAACTACACTACACTACCCCCCAGCTCCACCACCCTCAGCCCTAGGTCTCCACAGAGCAGCGCATCCCAGGCTAGAAATACTAACTACACTGAACAGCCCTCCTCAGCCCCTACCCTTCTACTGCATGGTGCATGCTACACTAGAAATTCTTAATCCAACAATCAATTAATAAATTAAGCAATTAATCCACCAATCAATGGGAAAATGCATTACGATAAATTAACGGGCAAAAAAGAAGGAACAACACATCCATGGACGGTGAAATAACCCGCCGCAGGGCGCACGGTTGGGCGCGGTCTCGCAGGAGGCCCTAGCCGCACGCACCTTTGTTGTCTCGGAGCGTGAAGTTGAGGTTGCCGGCCGCCTCCGCGGTCAGCGCGAAGAAGAAGCGGTGTCCGCTCGGCGGCTCGTCCCGGTCGACCGCGCTAATGGTCTGGATGACCTGGAGCGGGGGGGGAGGGGGGGGGGGGGGGGGGGGGGGGGGGGGGGGGGGAGGGAGGAACATGATGCGTTTCAGTGGCGGGGAAAAACACGCATGACCACCGCATGCGACCGATGACGAATTCATCGTTTGGAATGTCAGAAACAATCGTATTTTCACACAATTTGATTACGACAGTTTGCAGAAGGTTTCCCAAAATGCACGCACCTTTGCACACGTCTTTGAGAACGCCTATTAAATTCAGAACCGAAACATCAAAGCCTTTCACAGTAACGTCTGTTCAAGATAGAGATATGTTGCGAAAGTAAAAAAAAAAGAAAAGAAAAAAAAAAAAAAAAAAGTGTAAAATATGATTATCCTCCGAACCATTAGGGGGTGCTATAAGAAGTTTCCCCTGAAAATGCGTAGTTGCCTAACCTCCACCAGGCATCGGCTGGGGACTTGACACTCAGCGCAAAGCCCTGTTTCCCAGGCTACAATCAGCGCAAACTCATCTTCCATAAAATCTCTCTCTCTCAGGGGAGTCGGGGGGGGGGGGGGGGAGAGGCAGCAGTAAATAGACTCATCCGAGGTATATTTTAACCAGCAGTAGAAATATGACCTTGTGGCTTTCCCAGACTTATTTTGTATTTGCCTTATTTATGCAATGATGGGTTTATACCCAGCACTTACGGTAAGTGATTATTTGGCAACCGAGGGAAAGAGGGTTTTTGGAAATGCTTTATTTCTCCCCAATACCAAACAGCGGTATAAATAACTCTGAGGATTTATTCTGTTCAGGTGACTGATGAGGCCATTTTTTTCTCCTTTCTCAGTCGCCATAATAAATGTGCGCGGCGAACAGTTTCATATTCTCTCTGAACTCCCTAAGAGTTGCGTACAAATTGCAGGGCCTTACAAATCAATGGAGAACACAATTTAGAAGATTAGCAATGAGCGGTCGGCTACGGCTGAATTGAAACCTGGCATACGACTTATTTAAAGGAAGTGTGCGCAAAATAAAAAGAGAGAGAGAGAGAGAGCCAGGAACAGGGTTTGAATTAGGGGGAGCTAGGGGAACTCAGCCCCTTGAAAGAGACTGGAAACCTCCCAAAACAGACCTTAGACCCCCCCCCCCCCCCCCCCCCCCCCCCCCCCCCCAAAAAAAAGCAAGGAGAGGGGAGTGTTGATAGGAAAGCCAAATGGGACACCAAAATGTTTTGTCATGGATACTTCATTATTTTCGGTTCATCTGAGTGACGGACCACCTCCTCTCAAATCATTTTCTTTAAACAAAGGTATATTTAAAATCTATTACTCCCCCGCTTCTCAGTCATTTTAACTGGGCGCCACCATGTTTTCACAGATGTAAACATTAGCAGTTTGGTGTGGCATCTCGTTACCATAGCGACAACAGAACCCTCCGCACAGGCCTTCGCTGAAGTATAAATGCAGTGTCGTGCGACACTTTCCTCTTTGCTACTTTTTGCCCTTTTGTTAAAAAGGGTCATAGCGACAAAGTCTAAATCAGGCATCAGTGAACGAAAACTTTCTAACTTCAAACTATTTCTAACTTTCTAATCAGACCTGAGGTTGTGACCATAAAACTGCTCTTCTCCTTGAAGTTTTCTTTTTAATTATTTTTTTTTGTTCTTATGAAGAAAAGCATACCGTAATGTGCAAAGCACTTTCTCAACACCTCCAGGTTTGACATAACAATTAAAGCAATATACTGTTATAACCTGAAACTGAAAAAGTTCTCATTTAGAAATATTAATATGCCGTATTAAGCAATTCCATTAAGGATTGAATCCTTCACTTAAGAAACTGAAAAACGTCAGTTGGAGTATCGCTTCCTTGGCACGCGCTCACTCAAGACGGACACACGAGTCTTGCTTCTAAATACAGTCCATCTGCGAAGGGTCCCACGGCATCTCACCACTGAGAACAAGCTTAAAAACCAATCACCGGCCATCTGATTTTTTAATCAGAGATAATCCATCGCTCGTCTAGAGCAGGGCGGCGGTCTGTAATCCAATCCGACTCGACATCGCCGGGCCCACGCTGCGACGTCGACGCGCCAACGGACGAGGCGCTCTACGCGACGTCCACGCCAGGTCCGAACGCGCACGGAGGTTTTAGCGGACGATCCCGACACGGGCGGGACACGGGTAACGAGCACGGCGACGCAAAAGAGGGCGTAAACGCCCGTTTAAAGCGACCGCCGTGTCCCAAATACTCTGTTTGCTTGCCTCCAGGAAAGGCGTTAAAAGGTCGGGAAGTTTTCACGGGCCGTAAATCGCCCCGGCGAAGAAAGCCGTTCGATAGCGGAACACTGACGAGCTTCCCGTATCATTAGCTCCGACGCTCTTCCGAGATTAATTTTCCGGCGGATTTTTTTTCTTTTTTTTTTTTTACGGGAGGCGCGGGCGGGCGAGGAGAGAGGGGAGGGGAACCACCGTAAGACAAAAAAATGTACCGCTCGCTCGCTCGGTCGACCGGCCGTTGGGAACGGGGGGCTCACCAGGCAGACAAATCACCGGCCTTTTAATGGGCGCTCCGCGCATACGTGTGCGGCGCGATGTGGGGCGGGGGCGAGACAGCGGGGGGACTTAAAGCCGACCGCGGCCTCGATTTACAGCTGCGGAATTTCGGCAAACGGAGAGAGAGAGAGAGAGAGAGAGAGAGAGAGACAGACAGAGAGAGAAAGAGAGAGAGAGAGAGAGAGAGAGAGAGAGAGAGAGAGAGAGGGAGAGAAAGAGAGAGAGAGAGAGAGACAGAGAGAGAGAGAGAGGGAGAGAGAGAGAGAGAGAGAGAGAGAGAGAGAGAGAGAACGGACGCGCCAGTCGTCGTCGCCGCCGCCCCGTCTAGGCCGCGCGCCTCGCCGTTCGGCAGGACGGGTAGAGCGGAGCGGAGCGATGCGGGACGACAGTGATAAACGGGGCGTGGGACGGGACCCCGCCCAGTCGGCGGAGGCGGTTATCCGGAGGTTTGGAGGGTTGGGTGGGTCCCTCGCTTGCCGGCGGTAACTCTTGGCAACGACAGAGTCTGCTCCTAACACGGAAACAAATCTTCGCTGTTGCTTTACCTCGCCTTTATTATCGCAAGCCACCGAGGCTTAGGAGGGCTCTGAGCGGGAGAGAGAAAAGAAAACCCGCCATATTTCTTTTCCCCATTCTCACGACTGAGAAAGTAATGTGGAAACAAGGTGAGTAAGGCTGCCAACTGTAACGCACTGAGCTCGGGCCTCACGCAGTTCACCCCTTTTACACACCTGTAGTTTCTCACATACATGAATCTAAATCCTGTAAAAAAATGAAGTAAATAAATAAGTTGAAATCCCCCCTGCCCTGCCAACAGATGAATGTTTTTTCTGGGATCAAATCAATAACAGAAACAGAGGATGCAGTTTGAGTGCACAAAAACGAGTGCCAATAAAAGTTAATGAATCTTTGCACGCACACACACACACACACACACACACACATGCATTGTCATTGACTGCGTTCGACCGTGCACCTGAATGAAGTTGTTGCCCGGGTAACAGCCATGCACAAGTGTGCATTGTCCAAAAACGGCAGCAGCAAAAAAAAAAAAAAAAAAATACAGAAAAAAAAGAAAAAGACATAAAAGAGACTGTAGGAGACGCAGGCCTTCAGAACTGAGCCGGCGTCATTTCGGTTCGAAGGCCGCCGCATTTGATTATCCACGCTCCGGCGGTTCCCCAAACCAACTTTTTAATTTGATCTGCCCCTGCGGTTGCATCGAGGGAGCTCGGAGCAGGGAGGAGCGATGGGGGAGCGAGCGAGCGAGCTGTCCGCCAGACTGTAAAGCAGCGCGAGCTTCTCTTTTTTTTCTCCTCCTTTTTTATTGATATTGGCCGAGGCTCGCTCTCGCCAGGGTAACGCGCCAATTATAATGCTCGACCGCCGGCTCGGTCAAAAGACATCAGAGGGGCCCCCGATGATCACTTGGGAAGAGGACGGCGAAACTCAAACAGTCATAAATATATAGAGCAATTTCCATTTCAGAGCGGGAGCCGGAGAGGCACCTGTGTTCGCTGGCTTCCGGTGTGTGACGGGAAAGTAATTTGGCCTCTGATATGAAAGAGAGCCTTTGAAAGTCAGGACGGACGGCACCCCGGGAGGGACAAAAAAGGCGCCGGGACGTGTAGCTACAGAACGACATTTTGCCGAAGGGACGACCGTGGAGTGTTTTGTGTTTATGTATTATTTATTATCGTTGTTGTTGTTGTCGTTATTTCGAAAGGCCGAGATGTGACTTCTTTGATGAGCCCATGGGCATCTCGACGCTCGTGGGGGAAAAAAAAAAAAAGCGAATCAGACGCTCCTTATTCGCGGGACGCGACGCGGCTCGGCCTAATTGCTACGGAACCGCCGCCGCCGTATCCCAGGGCGACGCTGTTCCCCTTTCCGCGTCTATCTATCACTCTCTCCCTCCCTCCACTTGCCCCTGTCTCTTTCCCTTATTCTTTTGTTTTTGTGCGGGTAGACGAGGCCCTGATGGGAGAGCTGAATTGTTTTTCTTGAGCCCCCTTACAAGCGATTTCGCGACCGTCCAATCAGGGATGCAATCAAGCTGTTTGTTTTACGGATTCAAACTCGTTATCCAATTAGAATCAGATGGTGGGGCAATTTTCGACTGCCATGCAGGGGAGCGGAGACGGGCCAAAGGGAATAAATAGGTTTCGGGGGGGGGGGGGGGGGGGGGGGGGGGGGGGGGGGGGGGGGGGGGTGGGAGAAAATTGAGAATTTACACACAAATGCATGTGCAGATATATTTTTTGTGTCCTGATTTCTTAGCACTTAGGGACCACTCTAAACAACTGGAGAATATATTCTGCGCAGGAAAGATTACCAGAATCAGCATGACAGCTTGATGAAGATATGCTAGTTATGCCTGCACCATTTTCTCTTCTGCTATATCTGAGTCGTGGTGATTACCGTGTTCCGGCTATGTCAAATCCTAACAATACATCATTGATTTGAACTACTCGGATACGTGAAATGAAAGCTACCACCGCTGATTTATATTTAATAAAAACCCCGTGAGCTTTGAATCTGGCTTCATTTGCCTGTACTGTGTGTCTATCGGGCCACATCAAACGAGTGCAATAATAACATTTCCACGTTTGATCTGAAGGGTCTGAAATGCACGTAGGAACGTCCGTCATTCGTCGTTCTTGTTCCTGTAGCAACAACACGTGAGAAAAACTGGACCCAGCCGGTTCTCGCTGTCGCTCAGTGTGAAGGTATCGCCTTCTGTCAGAACTCTCTCAGACCACGGGTAACATTCGCCCTTTGACTGAGACGAATGGCTTAATAGAACCAACTTCCGCCCGGCAACCGATCTCATAAGGAGTGCGACAGCAAGCTATGAGCCACAGCCATAAGCCACTGCATACAATATGCAACACACAAAAAAAAGCGATTCAGATCGAGCATACATCAGTCGTCAACGTGCTGTTTTCTAAATGAACTCTGAACCAAACGTTATTATGTAGGTGCAGTGGGGAAAATCACCCAGTCTGAGTAGATTGCCCTGTGGTAGTTTTCATCCATATTGTTATTTTCTGATACCTACCTCCATGCCAGATTGAGCATATGGAGCAATTATGGAACAAGCTGGTTTGATGCGAAAGAGCCAGCAGTTCACTGCATGTTCAGTTCTCAGATCTGGCATACCGCGGATCTGAGAACTCAACATATTCCTGGAATCAATCAAAAAGGTCCTTATAAGGAAACAAGGATCCAGCTGCTGAATCCAGAAAAGGAGAACCCACACCTATTCACACACACACACACACACACACCACATGCGTGGACACACATGCAGACGCACACACAGTCTACACACACACACACAAACAAGCCTTTCCCAGAGTCTTTATCATCATGTCAGAGCAAAGGCCCTTTTCACCCTTCCTGGTTCTGTTGACGAGTTACTTAATCACGGTGGATTAATTCCGGATTAAACAGCTCCTTACTTTAAAAAGGCTTTGCAGTTTTGACCGAATCCGGACGAACGTGGCTTCTCAACCAACAACCCCACTCGCCCTTTTGGCTCATCCGCACGTAAGCAATACTCACGTAACTAACGGCTACGCGGGTGTGCAAATCGTCGAGCCACGAGAGCCACGGCGCAGAACGAATTAAAATAACGGCGGAGGACGGCGCCCGCGAACGATCCTCAAAGGCCCCGCCTCCAGCCCAGGGAGCCGTGCTGTAAGTGGCTTAATTTAGAGCGGAATATGACAGCCGTGTTATTATTAAGCCAGGCCCCAATCAGTGTCAGGAATACAGGAATCCTTTGGCCCACAAGCGCCTTTGTTTCCTGTGGTGCCTCGCTCTCAGGGAGCATGTGTGCGTGGGCTAACATGACCTTGCCGGGAATGTTACTCCTGGGGGGGGGGGGTGGGAGGGTGCAGAGATCCATCAAAAACTGTGAACTGCGTACCACCCAGCCCATCCCAACGATGGCACAAAGGTGTGGCTGTCGTAAAACTTCCTGCTACGATGTCATCGCCATGGGAACCTCGTGAGAGGAACAGCCGCGTCCGGTGAGTCGAAATCCCCGGCGCTGTCATCATCAGATCAAACACCGTGACGGTGTGTGTGTGGGAGTGTGGGTGTGTTTGCGGGTGTTTTTATGGGTGTGGGTATGCGTGGAGCACCCTTAGGTGTGTGCGTGTGTGTGTGTGTGTGTGAGTGTGTGGGTGGGAGTGTGTGTGTGGGTGTGTTTGTGGGTGTGTTTATGGGTGTGGGTATGCGCGGAGCACCCTTAGGTGTGTGCGTGTGTGTGTGTGTGCATGATCGTGCGAGTGTGCATGTGTGTACATGCTTGTGTGTACATGTGTGTGTGCGCGTATGTGTGTGTGGCGATAAGAGTCGCCTCGCTGATATTCCATTCTGTGTATGTGAGGGGAAGGTGAGCGGGGCTCTGGGTAAACACAAACCTAATTTCGGGTTTGTGTGATGACGGTTTGCCAAGGGCAAATGAAGATGATTTATTAGACGGTTTAAGGTCTTTATCGCAAATGGGCTTGTGATGTGGATCTATCGCCTCCTGTTTAAAGACCATGGGGGGGGGGGGGGGGGGGGTGAAAAATGGGGACGGGTGACGCCGGCGGGAACCTCGGAGTCGGAACGGGAGGTGACACGAACCGCAGCCGGTCGCCGCCGACACAGCGACCGAAACTCGAGCGCTCGCCTCGTGCGTTTCGACGAGCGCCCGTCTTCAAAAAACACATCTGCGTTACTGGACCTCCGCTCCACTTCAAGCAAAAGGCACCTAGTTCCGCTCCATTACAGCAGATGGCTGTGCCGTGCCGTGGGTCGGTGTTTGAGGCCGAATACCGAAAAACAGATTTTGGGGAGAAAACAGAACTTAAACCTTAAAGCTTAGGACAGGGACTCTTCTTAACGGTCACAAACGATTAGGTACACTTTCATCCCATGGAATGCCAGACACATCAGCACTGTGTAGTCAGGGAAACAAAGACCAGGAGACGCAGTGAACAGCGCTGTAGCCCCACAGCAAGAAGACTCCGGGTTTGAATCCCGACTCAGGGCCCTTCTGTGTGGAGTTTTGCATGTTCTCTCCCTGTCCCCCCATGGGTTTCTGACGGGTACTCCAGTTTCCCTCCCACAGTCCAAAGACATGCAGGTAAGGCTAACTGGAGACTCTGAATTGCCCATTGGTATGAATGTATGACAGAATGGTGTGTAGTCCCGTCCCCTGAAATGGATTTATGACCAGTCCAGGTTGTATTTGTGCCTTCTGCCCATTGCAAGCCTCCACCCCCCACCCCCCCCCCCCCCCCCCCCCCCCCCCCCCCCCCATCCACCACGACCCTGGCCAGAAATACACGGCTTAAAAAATAGGTGGATTGATTAAAAACTTACTAAAAACATGCACTTTTTTTTTTAACTTTATGTTTATTTAATCATTAAAATTCTGGCCATTGCTGTTGAACACTTAACACCTCTTTTCATAGCAACGCAGTTAAACTTTAAAACCGAGCTTTAGAAAAAAAGCAATCAAAAGAAAAGAATCGGTTAGCTTTTTAAACTCCTGTCACAGAAACAATGTCGGTAGGAAGGCACGTGCATTTCCTCCTTCGCTGGCCAAGTGCTGATGCGGGCTCGGGTCCTTGAGTCAATGAGGAGACTGCCCTCACCATGGTGACGGCATGGTAACCACGACCACTTGACCTGACACCCTGACTCCAGAACCAAATGCCATGCCAGTTTCCTAATTCAATTTGTGCATCACTGGAATGCATTCTACAGGACCACACAATGCTCTAACCTTCTGATTATAATGATTATAAATTATTATAAATTATAAAAAAACTATTTTCATCTTCCAGCTTTGCAAGCTTCACTGCTACGGCCGGCAAACTATTCAAGCAGGACAATGGTGGTCTTATTTTTTAGCATTCACTAAAGACAGTCATGAGCTTTAGGCTATGGTAAAGAAGCGATTGCTTCTGACTTGTTGGATAGGTGGCATCCTATTCTACTGCCAGCATTCGTCAATGGAGACCGCATGGCTAATATGCTTGATTTTATGCACCTGTTAGCGAAGGGGAGTGGCTGAAATAGCCAAAACCACTAATCAGAAGAGGTGTCCATATACTTTTGGAAATATTTGTACGTTAGTACAAATATTGCAGATTATAAAATATTTCATAAAATTACATACTGCACACTGTTCCTAATTTGGTATACATGGTTAACTTACCAGACGTGAAAAATCCAGGTTCAGAAAGTAAAAGTCCTCTCCAATATTTTCCTCCAACCACCTGGATTTGCTAATTCTTCAGTCAGGATGTAGAGCCAATTGGTTAAACCTGCTGGCTGGAGTTCACGGATTGGAAGAACCACGGATGGCAGGACTTTTACTTCCTGACCCCTGGACTTTTCCACCCCTGTGAAAATGCATTCATATTACAGTAACGTACTGTAAGCGAGTAAAAAAAAAAAAAAAATCAGCTTCAGCCCTACCTGTCCGGGACTGGCGCTTTCACAGAGGAACGTCTCGTACTCGATGGCGAAGACGGGCGCGTTGTCGTTGATGTCCGTCACTGTGATCAGGGCGACGCCCTTCCCAACTTGGGACGGGTCCTCTGTGACGGGACAGGAGGAGAGGATGACACCAAATGCAGCGAACCTGAATTTTACCTGAAAGTCAACCTCAGCCAACTGGCCAGTCAATCCCAACGCTTTCAGACAGCCACGCTTGACAATGGGACTTCAACAGAGCACAAACCACAGATGTCATTGCAAGACGCGAGGTGACACAACTCGGAATTAGCGTCGAAATTGAACAGAAAACCGGCAGAAAGTAGTCGAGATGAAGCTGTCAGAAAAAGAGTCCAGTTCAACGAGTCAGAACCTAAAGCAGAGGTACAGATTCAGATTTAGACACTAGCGCTTCACCCTTCAAGTTTCTGTAAGAAAAGCATATTTATGTATTTAGGTCATACACTGTATTACCATATATATATATATATATATATATATATATATATAAACTAAATGTACCAACATCAAAATGTGTTTCTGAGAAATATGCATATGTAAAAATAAGCATACTGGGAAATAAGAGTTCAACTGCCTGTAACTGCAGAGTAAATCTTAAAACATAAAACAACATGCACTATCGTAGTTCGTTCTAAAACCAGAAGTGGTCTGCAGCGTTAGCAGAAAGTTCCGCCATCTTCCTTCGCCAAAAGGCGGTCTGTTAATTAAAGTGGCATTAACACAGACGACGAGCGCCTCTGTTTGTCGTGAGCCTCCAAACGCACGCGCTGGTCACGTCCGTTTTCAACACGGCTCATCTCCTCGTCGGGCTGAATCTCCTCAGCACGAAGGGTCATAAACCGGGGCAGTCTTTATTTATTTATTTATTTATTTATTTCCAAAAACTCCTCATTCCTCCTCGTGTTTTATTCATAAGGGAGGGCCCGGAGTTTCGACGCGGCGGACCAAAACAAGCGCGATGCGAAACGAGTCGGTTTTTTTTTTAAAAATTCTGCGCGTCTCCACGGCGGCGGTCGCCGTGGCGGAACGAGACGATGATAGCTGTTCCGGCGTGATTGACGCCGGCCAATCAGACGTGCTCTCAACAGCTTCCCCGTCAGCTTTGACTGCTGTCAACAGCACAGGCCATCTGGAGAAAGAGTGAAAGATCCGTCTCTCTCTCTCTCTCTTCCCCTTCTCTCTCTCTGTCTCACTCTCTCTCTCTCTCTCTCCCTGTTTCTCTTTCTCTCTCTGTCTCTCTCCCCCCCTCAGTTTCTCTCTCCCTCAGTCTCTCTCTCACTCTCTCTCGCTCTGTCTATCTCTCCCTCTCTGTCTCTCTCGCTCTGTCTCTCTCTCTCTCACTCTCTCTCGCTCTGTCTATCTCTCTCTCTCCCTCCCTGTTTCTCTCTCTCTCTCTCTCTCTCTCTCTCTCTCTCTCCTGCCTTACAGACACGGGTTTGTAAGGCCGCCCGTGCGCTGGCTTACGGTAATTACATGAGCACTGTGCACGGCGGATCCTTACCGCCATCTTGGATGTGCACCAAAATACCCTCAGAACATATGCTGGTGCCAAGAGAGGTTGTTTTATCATTTGAAGTGTTGGTATCTACAGGTGAGGTGAAACCCCTTATTGTCAAAGAAGGTTTCTCTGAGCAGGAAGTAGTTGAGTCTCTACCTCTTATTGATGTTGAAATTCTTATGGAAAACATATATAGTCAAATATAAAACACACGTGTGTATTTTACATCAAAATATTCAGCCAAAATTTTAGATACTTTCTGTTTCCAGAAAGAATAAATGATCAGAGACAGATGGTAGAACTGGATTATTTTTGTTCATCCCAACACTCTCCCTTCACTGGTAGCCGATTTTGAAGTGCCATTTTATTTGTTCTAAAAGCCCGCATTTTCATACATTTTTTTCTAACAGCTATGGTACTCTTCTAAGCCTGCAGAGCAAACATTAGCTAATTGACTGGAGGGGGGAATCTGGACGCGTTTCCTCTTTCACACGTTCTGTGTATTTATTGTCCACGTTGTTGTTTTTTTTTTTTTCTTCAGCTGCTATCTGTTTGGAGAACCGCAACCGCAGCGGTCCCTCGACGACGCAGGTACGTCCGCACTTGCGCAGGTACGTCCCACCCTCGGCAGCGCAGGTACGTCCCCACCTGTGCAGGTATGGCCCACCCTGGGCAGCGCAGGTATGACCACATCTGCATAGGTACAACCACACCTGTGCAGGTATGACCACACCTGAGCAGTTACGGCCCACCCTGGGCGGCGCAGGTATGACCACACCTGCGCAGGTACAACCCACCCTCGGTGGCGCAGGTAAGACCACACCTGCGCAGGTACGGCCGCACGTGCGCTACGCTAACACAGGCCGCGGCTCTAAAGAGGTTCGGCAGGACAGGCGCCGCTAACCCAGGTCTCCCCGTCTGCCACCGCGTGCGCTCACGCCTCACAGCTTAACCGCAAGTGAGATCAAATGCAGAGAAGAAGAAAAAATAAAGAAAAGAAAAGAAAAACACATGCCGGCAATTACAGGCGGCCAAAACAAAACAATATGTAAGTAAGTAAATAAATAAATATGTCTGTGGGTTTTGCCTGTTTGCTGTTGCTGTAAATAGACTGGGCACATCTGCCAGATATTTTGCACACCTGCTGTTGATTTAGCAGGGTGAAGGGGTGAGAAGAGGAGGAGGAGGAGGAGGAAGCATGCAGCAGATAATTAGACTTTTCTGTTTCTCTCTCTCTCCCTCTCTATCTCTTTCCATCTCTCAGCCTTCAACAAATTGTCAGAGATGGAGGCTGAGCACAGCCCTCCCTCTTCCTCTCTCTCTCTCTGTGTGACAGTGACACAATCATTAATGACCCCCACAGAGCAATGGGCATTATTTACACCAGGCAACAGCATGACATACGGGTGGCCACGCTTCTCCTTGTTTCCGACTAGCTTCTCCTTTTGAACCTGCAGTACGACCCGACGGCACAAGCCTGTCGTTGCCATAGCGGCCGTGCGACTCACAGGCAAGCACAGCTCAGACAGGAAGTGAATGAGGGAAAAGTTTTAGCACAAAGAAGTCTAACCGCTACAAATGTCGGGGTGACCCAGCAATAATTCTGATGTCTGAAAGGCTGTCTGCTGAACTCAATGTCCGACTGAATATATACAACTGAGAACTCACTGCAGAAGTTCTTTCTTTCCCTTACCGAAAAAAAACAAAAAACTAGTACAAAGTATACTTAAGTACATCAAGGCCAATTTAAGTATACTTAAGGTATTTTCTGGAACTGTACTTTAAGTACACAATTTATGAATTACTTCTGAACTTTGTATCTGTAAGTATTTTGAACTGAAAAGTAAAAGTGAACTTTACATACACTGCATGGGATGTAGTTACAAGGAAGTGTACGTAATGCAGTGTACTTTTTTAAAGGGCTAATGGCAATAAAGACACCAATTGACCTTAGAAATTGACCAATTTTTTGTTGCTCCTCAACAGTGAGAGAGCTATTTGGCCCAAAGCATTATGCGTATTCCTATTTTAAGAAGAGGACATTACATCGTTGTGGATGGTCTGCGACCACCGCAGTAAGAGATTTGTCATAGTGACTCTGAAATAGAGTTCGAAAGGGAAAAGTTCTCAGACAAAACTCTGGATCAAGGAAAAAAGTGAGGGACGTTAGATCTACAAAGAGCTGGCCGAAAACTTTTAAAGTAATTATCTTCACTTTACCGCTCGCGAAAATCAAACGATCGCCTCTTAAGTTCACTTTCCCGTCTCTGCCGCCCCGGTCCCACTGCCCCGTGCAGATGCGTTCTTGATGTGTCCGAAGCTTGCCGCGGTGTCCTTGCGAGCTCTCCGCTCTCTCTCTCATAGAGATAAATAGGAGAAGACGTTTCAATCTTCTTTGCCAGGGCGCGTTTCACAGCGCCAGGACACCCGTGACAGTGATCTATAGAGCCAGAGAACGGGCTAGTGCCCGAGCGCGCATGCTAGCGCCCGAGCTCGCGCGAGCGTGATGGCGGGGGGAAATACGTGAAAAAGAAAAACAATGATTACGGCGAAGCTGCCCGTCTTAGCCCCACCCCGGTGCATTTTGGCAAGCACCGTGGTGACGGTGCCAGCAGCGCCCCCACATCTACAGAGGGGTCGGGATGGGTCAAACTTGGCCTACGGTCATAGGACGGAATTAGGGAGGGGCTCCATCAGACTTCCCCGCGGCAAAGAGACACACTCTGGGCCCCCTGCCAAAGAACACCTGTTCGCGGTTAATCGCATGAGCTGAGTCCTATTCAGAGATAAAGATGAACAGGTGGGGGATCCCCTGGATGAAATACATTAAGACCGATTGTCTGGCAGTCGGAGGGTTGCTGGTTCAAACCCCGCCCTGGGTGTGTCGAAGTGTCCTTGAGCAAGACACCTAATCCCTAACTGCTCTGGCGAATGAGAGGCATCAATTGTAAAGCGCTTTGGATAAAAGCGCTATATAAATGCAGTTCATTTACCATCTACATTAAATGTCAATCCTACTAAATAAACTAGATCAATCAATCAATCAATCGGTCGAATATTCTACCGCCAGTTATGTTCATGGTCAATGCTGGAGACTGAAAATCAAACGTCTTAGTGGCTTTATCATGTTTCGGAAGAGTTGCAGATATTCAAAAATATGCAGACCTAACATAACACTTTGTAAAGAATTTTTTCATGAGAATATCCAACTATGAAGCTTTTTTCTTTTGATCTGATGGTACTGGATGCACCATACATACATCTTAAAAACCCACTCAGACCCAAGAGTAGAGGCCTCATTTTGTCATTCCTTTGATTAATACAATCTATTTTAATGAATAAAGCCATTTCCTTAAATTTTATACAATGCGACCCTCTCCTCCTTGATAGCGCCCTCAAAGTTTGACAAGGAGAACATCTGAGGTCACGGGACAGAGTTCAGCATTAGCCAGTGTGTGCCTGTCTGTAAGGTCATGTGACTCAGACTACCCTCCACCCCCTGGAGCCAGGAGATTCAGAGCAGCCATATGAAGATGATGCTGTTGACAGTTGCATCCGAGACAAGTTGGAGGAGAGGCGGGGGTGGGGGGGGGTGGATCTGCCCCAGGCAGTGACAGCTGGAGCATGTAGGTGAGGAGCATGTTGCAGTGTGTGTGTGTGTGTGTGTGTGTCTATGCGAGTGGGTTCTCCTTTTCTGGATCCCAGCAGCTTTCTTCCTCATATTTTTGATTGATTCCAGGAATGTGTTGAGCTCTCAGATCTGCGGTCTGCCAGATCTGAAAACCCAACATGCAGTGACTGCTGGCTCTTCTGTATCAAACCATATGTGATTTTTGGTGGGCTGGGTTCATCTACTACTCACGGCTCTCCAAGGCGAGGATGGTGATGTTGTGCACTGCGTTGGCCTCTCGGTCCAGCTGCTTGGCGGTGCTGATGACCCCCGTCATGGCGTCGATGTTGAAGAAGCGCTCCAGGTCTGTGTTGCGGTCTATGGAGTATCTGGACAACACAAGGGGTGGCTGCGTTTAAGTGTGGGGAAGGTTGACTGCTTTCCTTTTCACAACTGACAACAATGGGGTTTTGGGGGGACGGTACCAATAACTGTCTGATCCACATATTGTTCTTGAGCACATCACAAAAATATCTTTTTTTTTTTTTTTGCCATGGCAAGCTATTATTCCGCTACAAAAACTGTTCTAAAATCAGAATGAAAATTTCATTGTAACCTATATACAAACACAAATATGCCTTTACAAGCACATGGTGTTGGGATGCAGAAAAAAAAAATGTTAGTCCTTGTATAACCTAGTTCAATCCCATTAATTACTACACAGCCGTTACGTGTGGTATTGTTCATTTCACATGCTCTCTAAACATCGCGGAACATTCTATTGTCCTCCCCCTTGTACTTAGTTTGATAATACAATTTTATAACACACAATTAAGACAATTAACGGGGTGGATTTCAGGGCATTTTAGGAATTTCCAGTATATATGTGGTAATAACCATCTTATACAAATGAAACGCCTTTGATAGAACCCAACACAGGCCTGTCATAATTGACCTTACTGGTTTCAGTTCTACCATAACAGGCTCTGTATTGAGATCATACTGACAGGAACATCACTGCATAAAACTTTTAGATGAAAGAAAAAAATAATAAATGAAAAGCGTAATATTAAATGGCATCAAATGGCAGCTTTTGTCTTAACATTTTTGAAACCTGCTACAGACTTTTTCTGTAGTTTTTTTTCTTTTTTTTCGTGGTTAATTAGGTAGATATGATGACATGTCACTGACTTGTCTTCACTGGCTTCACAGGTAACAGCACTGGTCCAATTAGCCCTGAAGCTTCCTGCTGTCAGTGTCACTTTAAGCAGCTCAACTGACAAACCCTCGCGTAGTCCTCTCACAGGAAATGACTTGCAACAAAAATCACAGAAGCACCGCATTCCTAAGATGTCCAAGAAATGCAATTACCGAAAAACTAAAGCATTTTTTACGATCCCCCAATTTCAGAGTTGTTTCGAGCTGTCTGAGTCATAAATGGATGTATGGTGACCCACCAAAATGCCATCTCCGTTTGAATGCCCTGCAGTTTGCTAATCCTCACTGTGGAACGACCTCTTCTTGTTAAACAAAGATGACATTTACGCCTAGCAAATGCTAGCCTGACAAAGACACACACACTCAGGCACATGTGAAAATATGTGCGGACACACACACACTCACACACACACACACACACACACACACAGTATTTGTGTCACACCTGGGCTAGCCGCTGCTTTCCGTTCCTGTAAATTGTCCGACAAAAGTAAAATTTGATAGGAAGACAGTGGGATTTAATGGTGACACACATTAAAACCCAAATCCTGTCACACTTTCATGGAAATAAAAAGGCATTATATTGTTTCTCAATGATAAATGTAAACTCTCCTAGCTATGACCAAACACAGTACATGCTGCCCACCTGTGTGCAATGTGATGCATTCTCCTATGGAGGTGAAAGTGAGGCAAAATGCCATTTTGTTTCGCATCAATCGCAAAGACGTGGGGGCTTTAGCGAATCTCGTTTTGGCTCTGCCTCAACTTGCTTTTGAAACAGCAAGGATGAACCAACCCGAAATTATTATTATTTTTTTTTGTTTCCTCTTAAGGCCAATCTGCTTGCCGCCATAACCCTTACCTGATGGCGTTGTTGGAGGAGTCGGGGTCGTGGGCGGAGACGGTGCCGATGATGGTGCCCACCTTGGCGGCCTCGGACACCGCCATCCTGCTGAGGGGCGAGGAGAAGACGGGAGGCTCGTCGACGTCCTCCACCGTCACCCGTACCGTGGCCATGTCCGAGAAGGGGCCCAGGCTGAGGAAGCGCGGGTCGATGTTGCGGTTCGTCGCCTCGATCCGGAGCGTGTAGCTCGCCTTGGTCTCAAAGTCCAGCCCCTGCGCAGGACGCAGGAAGCAGGAAGCGGGAAGCAGGGAGTGGGAAGCAGGAAGCAGGAAGCGGGCAGGAAGCAGGAAGCGGGAAGCCGAAAGAGAGGGACGGGAGTTAAAGCGAGGATGAACAACGTAAAACCATCTGTGACCTTGTGATGTTCCTTCCCACGTCTGGAATTCAAGGGTGAACGTACCTGTCCTCCTCAAATTCGGCATCGACTTTACACTGCTACACTAAAGAGAAACACTGATTCGGACAGAGAAAAAAAAAAAGACTCCTACTTGAAATGGAAGAAGCATTCAATTTCAAGTAGGTTCGGACACATTCTGCAATGTGTATGAATGTTAACATTGTACACTAAAATGCCCTTTTTATACAACCTGACAGTTACATCTAGCAACTAATACAGGAGTAACTGCTTTGGAATTTGGGTATTTCAATTTTGCAGGTACCTAGCAGCGCAACGAGAGCACAGAGACGTGCACCCCCCCCCCCCCCCCCCCCACCCCCACCCCCACCAACAATTAATTATGGCGGCCGCGTTCATCGTCTTCCCGCCGCGAAAACAAAGAGGCGGGCCAGGAGGAGTCAATGGCTTTGGCTGCCATTCAAAGATGGAGGCCGTAGATGCCGCGAGACGCGATTCCATTAATTAACCTTGTTTGTTTCCGCGGGGATGATTAATGCGCGAGCCGTGCGATCCGAGGAGACAGACCTCATCACTCTAACGCCTCCAGATATAAACACAGGGGAAATACGGTTTTACCCGGACGCGCTCCACGCATACACAAAAACCTCTGCTTTTCTATTTTCACTTTTTTTTTTTTTGCATTATGTGTTGCACGTGCACGTGCTGTAGATTGGCTTGGTGCTATAATACAGTAAGGCATATATGAATAATGCACAAAGTCACTCCAGGTGGAACCTTGTTGCTGAGATGAAACATTTATCAAAATTTAAGGAAATATTATCATATTCTCAACTGAACTGTTTTTTTTTTTCTTCTAACGAATTACCTTCAGTATAAGTGGTCCTCAAAGTAGCCATCATAGATTATGCAGGCCATGGTATGTGTAAATATAGTGGTACTGAGACAGCTTAGAACCAAGCAGTGGTAAGGGTTAAAAAAAAAAAACATACAATACGGTAAAACTTTTGGAACTACAACTAAAAACTTTGCAGGCCTACAGGAAGCCCACTTTCCTAGCCATTGAACTACACTGCCACCTACGGCCTGGATACTCAAATTGGGTACAAAGCATCTCCATTGTGTGTCATCAGTAGTGTTTCAACTGTATGTGCACACTATAGACTATAGACTATGATGTAAAAGAAGCTGTTGGCAAGTATAATGCATGCAAGTTTGGATGACCGGTCTACACAGTCATGACGTGTCCTCAACTTCAAATGATTTTGACAACACCTACCCGGTCGCAATGTACGACGCTGCTGCACTACACAATTAATTTAAACTATGAGCATTACAAAGTGAACGTGATATCTTAAGAAGCGTTCCCCTCCTGAGGTTCAAATCAGCTTGCTAAGCCCAGTGACATTGGGGGGGGGGGGGGGGTACCCCGTACCTTCTGCAGAGTTATGACTCCCTCCTGCGTGTCTTTGTCCGGAGTGACCGGAACGCCCCCAGGCCGTCCCCGTCGACGATCCGGAACTCCATCTCGGCGTTGGGCCCCACGTCGGGGTCCGCCGCCTTTATCTTCGCCACCACGGAGGCCGGGGGCAGGGATTCCGGACGGTGAACTGATAGGATTCTGCGGAGGAACCAAACGAGGTTATTGACGATGAGGCTATGGTTGCAAATGTCCCAAAATGTCACCGGGAGGAGCAGT